>CM076571.1:569589812-569806325 GCA_034641835.2 Pinus albicaulis
TGATCAATGTTCTTGATGGTGAATAACTTGGAAAGAGCTTCATACATTTCTTGAGTATAGTCTATGTTGGATATGTATGGAATTAGGTTGTCCTTTGCTCCATCTACTATCAGATTCATGGCCAAGATTTCCTTTTCTCTGAACTTATCCTCTCTTGCATCATCTAAAGTCTTCTTAAATTTTTCTTGAACAAGATCTAAAAATTTGTGCTTAATGAGGATAATATCTATCCTCTTTTTCCATGCCTTGTAGTTAGATATTCCTCCTAGCTTTTTTTATCCCTTCATTGTAGTTGACAAAATAGTTCCTATAGATAGTAGGCTTCTCTTCTTATATAATCCTTTTCCTTAATGACCTTTATTTGATCCTGATCTTTTCTTCAATAGATCTTCAAGCTACCTTTTTCTTCCCTCTTCACCTTAGCTCTGAAACCATGTTAGATAATCAGAAAGGAAAAAACATTTTATTGTATTGATAATTACTTGTGATATTCTTGTGTTCTTATTAACTTTTTTTATGTTATTATTTTATCTTATTTTCATCAAGAAAACATCAAATCAAAAAATGAATATCAGGGACACCAGATATAGCTGCTCAACGAGGGCTAAAACCCCTCTATATGGGAAAACCCAGTCAAACTCTTCCACTAGAAAAATAAAATTGAGATAGATCAAGACCATAGACCAAATTACCTTTCTCCTCCACCAAAACAAACCTCAAACAGTTCTTCCAACTTTCAAAGATCGACTACAACAACTCTACATCAATATTGCATCAAGAACAAAATTTCAACCCTACTGCATCAAAATTTCAGCCCTAATTCAAGAGTACAATTTCGTCCCTCCTGTAACTTCAGTTCCTTTACACGTGTGCGACCAAAGAGAGAAAATTTTAACTTCCTTAGCTAGATAAATAATTCTCCTTCGCTAGCCCTTTCCTCCTTTCTTGAATTTCACACCTTTTACTACTTCTATCTTTTGTATTTCAAACTAGCGAGAGATGTGCTTCCAAATGATTCGAGTTGCTCTAATATATAGTGAGTCTGTGAGGTTGAATTCCCTTATTGAGGTTGATTTGTCCTTATTTGAGGTCGAATTGGTGGAGGAGACCTAAAATACATAATTTACATTAAAATAAATTTATTTCTTGACTAATAAATCCCAAGAAGGCCCTGTTACATAATGACAAGGCTGAGGACTCTTAACATAAACCCTAGAAATATGCAATGGAGTCTTTGACCTATTAAACATTGACCCAAGCATGAAACCCATGCTTTAATAAGTCAATTTCATTTATAATAAAATTCATTTTTCTTTCTTTTGACGAATACATTACATCATGACTCAAATACAATTACGAAGACTGACACTAGTTACATTCTTCAACACTCCTAACTCCTCATTGAAAAGAAATTGGATTTACAAGTTGAAAAATACCTATTTTTTGATCTCCGTCAAGTTAAACCACATAAATACAAGTTGGTTCCCCTCCTCAACAGTTGTGAAGGTTCATTGTGATTAAAATTGTATAAATATGGTCATTCCTCTTCCATTCGACCACCATATTGGTCAAGCAAGCATATGGAGTATTCAAACTTGTGGAAGAAGGAGAAGGTTCATATCTCATGAACCTAAGAGAAAAGTGAAGGAAGTGTTTCTTGGGTGCTTGGTTAAAGGTTATTGGTTTTCATTCTGATAAATTTGTTTGGAAAATTCTAGAGCTATCTTAAACCCTTTTTTTTTTTTTTTTTTTTTTTTCTGCCTGATCATATCTCTGATCCCTGTCTCTCTAGCATAAGAAACTTGACACAGACTTCCGCACTTGGAGACCTAAAACTTAGACTTTGGACTAGACTCAAATCTATAATAAATTTGAACTATGCCAGACTTAGATCTCAGACAATGGCTAACTCAGATCTCGAATTGTGGTAGACTCAGACATATGACTATGGAAGATTATCGACCTTGTAGTAGAGCTCGAACTGTAGCAGATTTTGGCCTTGTGAATAATCATAGTTGACCTCAGTTTTGGATTAGTACTTTTGCATCTTTGAAGAAAAGTTGGTATTGTGTTGAGTTGATTTTTAAGTCCCTTTTGGAGTGGCTTCTAAGACCATATGTGGAGATGAATTGAGACCATATTTTGAGCATTGTTGAGGACTCTTGGAACAACCTCTTGTGATTAAACTTGAAGACATGTTGTAGCAAAATTTTGAGAAAATTTGTTGGAACAATCTTAATCATTTATTGAAGAATAATTGAAGGTCCTTTGGACAGAGCTTAGTGGCCCTTTGTAGCTGACTTGAAGACATCCTTGTGTAGTATAATTTGGAGGAATTATATGAAGGATATGGTGCAAACCATTTGTAGAAACTTTGCAAGCCTTTGTTGAAGCAAACTTGAATCATTATTGGAGCAAGCTTGGAGAATATCTTGAAGACTTATTTTGAAGGTATTTGGAACTGATTTTGGAAAGCGCTTTTTGGAGACATTTTGAAGAAGTTGATTTAGAAAGGTTGGAGCCTAGGAGGATCAGAGTCCTCATTTTGACCAAGTTGGTGCTCAGATTTGTTGTGATGATTGGATTCCTCACTATAATCATTAATAAAATTATTTTCTTGTTCTACTCATTGTGTTTTGGTTTAATTTGTGATGAAATATTAACTAAGATAATATAATAATTGAAATAAATACTGATTCACCCTCCCTCTCAGTATTTCCAACAATTGGTATCAAATCCAACTTCTTAAAGATCATCCTAACAACTAGAAGAATAATTTTTGAATCATAATGGCCTATAATGATGCTAAGGTCCCCCAATTTTATGGAACAAATTTTTTCTTTTGGAAGGTTAGATTGAAGTGCTACCTAATGTCTCTTAGAGTTGAAGTTTGGCACTCTGCCATAGATGGATACCTGATCCCATCTCCTCTACCAAAAGATCAAGACGGGAATAAAGAATATGTTGCAAATGCCAAAGGCTTTGAATTTTATAGAAAGTGATTTTTCAGATTCAAAATTCACCAAAGTTATGGGTATTTAAATAGCTAAAGATATGTGGGATAAGCTCATCAATATTTATGAAGGAGATGGCAAAGTAAAAAAGGAAAATCTTCAAATCTTTAGAAGGAAATTTGAAAGTCTCAAGATGAATGATAAAGAAGATATTGCTACTTAATTTTTCTGAGTATATGAGGTATTTAACTCTCTTAGAGGACTAGGTGAAAAAGTTGATGAAAATATGATTGCCCAAAAGGTCCTAAGATTCCTCCAAGACATTTTTTATGCCAAGGTTTGTGCCATAGAAGAACTAAAAGATTCAGAATCTCTATGAATGGATGAGCTTCATGGAATCCTCACAACATATGAGATGAGGCCAGGAAATTCAACTCACAAGGAGGTTGCATTCAAGGCATCAAAGTCATCAGGAAAGGGGAAGAACCATGACTATAGTAGTGATGATTCTAATATTGGAATTATGCAATTTTTTAGGAAACTAGAAAAAATGATCCAAAATCAAAGGTAAGTTACCTCTCATTTGTTTTATATGTGGTAAAATGTGACATCATGCAACCAAGTGTGCCTTTAAAGATGACAATGATGATGAAGCCGAACCTAAGAAAATAAATTTCAAGAAGAAAGGCTCAAGTAAAAATAATTTCTTCTCCAAGAAAGATAGCGATGTTTATGATGAAGAAGAATAATATGTTGGAAGCATAGAAGTATTGTTCGTGGCCTTCACTAATGAAACAAAAGAAGAAGATGAAATTCCAAAATAAGTTGAAGGAAATATAGATGATCCATTGATTAGTGCCATAAAATAAAATGAGACACTCAAGAAAAGTAATGGAAGGTTATCTCATGAAATCATGTCTTTCAAAGATGAGAAACAAGAAGCTAAATGGATAGAAGATGCCTTGAACAATAAAGTAAAGGAAAAGGAAGATAATTATGAAAAATTGGAAGTTGAAGTAGTATCTGTGAAAAGGGAGTTGGACAGAGGCAACATGAATTTGAGGAGTTCTCAAACCTTTGATATTTTTATCAATTCCCAAATACTGTCACATGAAAAATTTGGACTTGGATATACAAGCGAATCTTCAAATTTAAAGGAATATACCACTACTCATCATGAAAAAACACCTAAAAGTTTTGCTGATGTTCTTAAAGGATCTCATCATAATAACGCTACAGGAAACAAGGTTCAACCAAGGAAGTATGAAGCGGTCCCTCCCCAAAAGGAATATATCATCAAGGAAAACTTATACCAATATGTATCAAATTAATTTTCTTGGCAATTGTTTCTATTGTAAATATTTTGGTCATCAAACAAAACATTGCAATGCATATAGGGAAAGTCACAAAGACAAGATTGTTGACATAAACAGGAAAAACCAAATAATAACTTATAATTCCTTTGCTCCAATTTCAAAGTATTTTCTAGAATGTTACAAATGAAATAATCTAGGCCACGAGGCACAAAATTGTCCATTAGAGCCAACAGAGAAATTTTGGAGAAGGAAAAATGAAGAAACTACCCTTCAGAAGTGCGATCTAGCCTTGTGTGCTTACAAAAAGGAAAACCAATGGTTTGTATATAGTGGATGTTTTAGGCACATGACAAGTGACCAAACAAATTTCATCATGATAAGCACAAAAAAGGATGGAAATGTGACCTTTGGAGATAATGAATCTACTAAAATTGTCGGGAAAGGCACAATGAGTCTCATCTATGCCAAGGGGGAAGAAAAAAATGCTCTATATATTGAAGGGATCAAGCATAATCTTCTGATTTTCAGCCAAATATGTGATCAAGGACATGATATCATATTTTTTTCCAAGGACTGTGAGATAAGGAGATCAACTTCAGGAAACTAGTAGGAAGAGGAGTAATAACATCAGATAATTTATACATTCTCAATGAAATTCAAGAAGAAAGATGTTACATGAGTCAAGTAAATTAAAGTTGGATGTGGCACACACATTTTGGACACCTAAGATTTGATAACTTGGTGAAGATTCACAAAAATCAAGAAGTAAGAGATATCCCCAGAATCTCAAAGCCAACAAATTCTACATCTGCAACATGTCAGCATGGAAAGCAAACCAAGACCAACTTCAGATGAAAGGAATGTTCAACATTAAAGCCTTTGGAAATCATTCATGCAGATCTATGCGGTCTAACCAAAACTCTAGCTCCGCAAGGTGAAATGTATTTTATTTTATTTATAGATGATTATACTAGAATGATGTGGGTATTTTTCATAATTTATAAATCAAAAGCTCTAGATTGTTTAATTTTTTTTAAAGAAATAGTTGAAAATGAAAGTGAGATGAAGATCAAATACTTAAGAACAGATAGAGGTGGATAATTTACCTTAAGAGAATTCAATGAATTCATTGAAAAATATGGAATCAAGAGGGAACTTTATGTTGCTAGGACTCCACAACAAAATGGAATAATAGAAAGAAAGAATATATATGTACAAGATATTTCAAGAACAATGTTGTTGAAGATTGACTTACAGGCTAAATTCTGGAGGGACGTAGTTGGGGCAATAGTCTATATCATGAACATAGCTCAACTCCAAGTAAAAAATGATAAAAATCCTTAAATTTTGTACAAAAAAATAACCCATAAGACCAAATTGTTGGAGATGTGGATGGAGGAATACAAACTTGACGAAAGATGGCAAGCACACCAAAAAGGAGTGATATCACTTTACTATCCCTAGTTGAACCAAATGATTTCACTCAAGCAAGGATCCACATTGGATAAAGGCAATGGAAGAAGAGATGAACCAAATTGTAAAGAATGGAACATGGGAACTAGTACCTCATCCAAATGATAAGAATGTCATAGGAACCAAGTGGGTGTATAAGAACAAAATGAATGAAGATGGACAAGTCATTAGAAACAAGGTTAGAATGGTGTGCAAAGGATACACTAAAATTTAGGGAATTTACTTTGAAGAGACTTTCGCTCATGTTTCAAAATTAGAGGCTATAAGGATGTTTTTAGCATTTTATTATTCAAAAGGCTTCAAAGTCTATCAAATCGATGTGAAGTTAGCCTTTCTAAATGGAGATATGAGCATTAGAGAAATTTTGAGGTATAAAATGGGCCTCCAAAGAAAAATGCACAACAATAATAAACTTTATAAAAATGAATAGGATTCAAGATGATGATGTCAACCATGGGGGATAATTCACCATTTTTGGAGTAAAAAAGAAAAAAGATTAAAAAATAATACAATAATACAACTATTTTTTCAACTCGTATTTTTAACTTATCTCCCTAAGGTTTTACTTAAATTTCGAGCGGGGGTAATCGTTGGATGAAAAATTTAATTCCTCGTCCAAGGAGTACCCATGTTGCATACTTTCGATGGACACTACTACATAAAAAATGAGAAATACATGAAAAAAACTTGATTACAATCACATTTTTTCATGCATTTCTCATTTTTCGTGTAGTAGAGTCCATCGAAAGTATGCAACATGGGTACTCTTTTGATGATGAATCAAATTATGTATCCAATGAGTGTTCTTGCTCGAAATTTGAGTAAACCCATAGGGAGATAAGTTGAAAATACAAGTTTAAAAAGTAGTTTTGTCTCTTTTCTCTCTAAAATTTGATGATGTAATATAATCTTATTTTATTATTTTATAATTACCTTAGGAGGCCCATTTTAGTCCTCAAAATTCCTCTAATCTATGAATAAGTATACCTGGAATAACCAAAACAGTTTGACTTGTCAAAATTCAAGTAACTCAAACTAATGTTGAAATGTTCATAACACAAACAAAGTACCTCAAGGAGATGCTTAAGTGATATGGGATGGAAGATTGTACTGTTGTAAGTGCACCTATGATTACAAGTTGCAAACTGATTAAGGATGATGAATTACATACAATAGATGAAACCCTTTACACATCAATGATTGAAGGGATTTTATATATGATAGCTTCAAGACTAGACATCATGCAGGAAGTAGGAATGGTGTCAAGATGCGAGTCAACCCCTATAGAATCACACATGCATGTAGTTAAAATATTATTCAAATATTTGAAAGGGACTATTGATTATGGAATATGATACCGTAAGAGCACAACTCTTACCTTAACAACATATACAAATGTAGACTGGGTAGGAAGCATTGGTGATCGGAAGAAAACCAATGGGATTAATGCATTCTTCTTAGGAGATTTTATTGTATCTTGGATAACCAAGAAAAAATCATTTAATATATCTCTCTCCACAGTTGAAGCCAAGTATATAGCAACAATAAATTATTGTACACAAATCCTGTGGATGAAGGAAGCATTAAAGAATGTCAAATTAGAAACAAATCAACACATCACCATCTACTGTGACAATACTAGTGCCATCAGTCTCTCAAAAATCCCAGTCATGCATTTAAATACAAAACATATTCCAATCAAATATCACTTTCTTTGAGAATGGGTTATAGAGAAAAACATCAAAGTGGAGTATGTCAACACTAATGAACAAATTACAGTTATTTTCGCAAAATCCATGAGAAGCATTTGAATATCTTCATCAAAATATGGGGTTCATTTCTCTTGCATCCCAATAGAGAATCACTTTTCTATTGATGTGGTGGCAAGGATGCAGGTATTAATGACAAACTTTCAAATCTCGTGACAATTTCCTCTAATTCTGGTGGAACTTCTTCACGATCTTCCTTTCAAAAATCAGTCATCAACTTACAATTTTATAACCCAAAACAAATGCATTAAAAAAATTTGTTTCACAAATTTTTTAATTGCATTAAAAACCAATTTTATTTCTTTTTATAAATAATAGAAATACAATTAACTAATAATCGTATTTCTTTTCCATTACATAATTTAATAGTGGATTTCAACCCTTTTTATAACTCTTTTGAATGACGGCAACATAAAACCCTTTTGTATGTCAACAACATAATTATGTCACTTATAAAAAAAAACAACCTTATTAAAATTACGCCTGACAAACAATTGCAGATTAGATTGACGGAATTAAAACAATATTAAACCTGGTTTCATTGAGTTATTGCATCCAAAGTTCTGTTTAAACAATACGCATCTAAATATGTGATAATCCTTGGATCAAAGGACCAATTGCGAAGACCGTAAAATCTATGAACTCTTGGATGGACAGATCAAACCATGAAAGATAATTTATAAAATTATTGGGTCCATTCAAAGTCTTAACCTCCTTGCAACTATAATTGCTATTTCCACCAGATCTGGGTCGATGCTGTGATAACTGTTGATTCCACTTAAATTTCTTCGCGATTTCTCTTGTTCTCTGTTTCTCTCTATGTATTACAACATTATCATTTCAATTGATTCCTCTAGAATTGACTGTTCTTCCCAGAAGCCACAGTTCCATGCTTCAACAATTAAAAAAAATATTTCAATTTGACAATGCAAGCAATCCATTCTTCCTTCATGGTAGATGCAGACTATTTAATCAAACATTCCACACAGACATCAAAATCCACAGCACTTGAATTGGAACCAATAAATTTAGATGTTTTGAAAGAAATAAAACTTCTATGAATGATCAATTTCTTAGACAATTTCAAAGGTCCAAAGGATTTTCCATATTATTCTATTTTTATTAATTCTCTATCCAATCCTCTCTACTCTATACATTCCGAACTTGCATTTTAATTATATTATTCATACAAACAAATTGATCAAATTCTATGGATCAATTTGCCCAATTTTAGATAATATCCAATTACCCGATATTTGCCGAAAAATTCTCAACTAAAACTAAATTCAATGAATCAAATACAAAGCTATCGAAATCCTGAATACTAGTAAAATCTTATCTATCAAAATAGTAAACCGCAGGCTAAAGGATCCCACTCCTTTGCTTGAAAAATATTTTTGTATTTTTTGAATAAAATGAAGTAATTTTTCTCCTCAAGCCTCATGCTCTTGCATCATGATTTCAAAGGGGGAGAACATGATGACATGGCTAGTAAAATGATGATAAGGGGGACTAACAATCATAAAAGGGGGAGAAACATGGTGAGGAATGTTGCCATCAATAACAAAGGGGGGGGATGTGGGAGAAATTAATTGTTATTGATGTCAAAGACTTCCCAATTGAGAAAGAAAATTGCATAGGCTTAAAGAGGACTTTAAGCCCTTTCCAGCAAGTACTTGCATGCCTCCTAACTCCTCCTTGTTGAAGATTAATTGAATTTACAAGTTTAAAAAGACATATTTTTTTATCTTTGTCAAGTCGACCCTGTTGATTTATGGTAGCATCGAATGTGATATAAGTCTACAGAACCCAGAAAGCTTTTTTGGAAATTCCACCCGTATTGTGTTTTATTAAAATAATTAATTATTTTTAATGAGACCCTATATTCAAACATAGGAAATTAAAATAATGAAAGGGTATTAATAAAACATGGTGTGAATATTCTAGAAAAAGACGAAGATTGGGTCAAGTTAATCTTAGCCATTGATTATCAATTTAATATCAGCCGTTGTAGTCTCAAGGAGAAGATTATAAGGGCTTGATGGGGCATTTGGAAAACACATCGACAAAGTCTACAGATCGAATTTATTTAGTGAGCAGTGCTTAGGGAGAAGATCGATCGAGTTGATTCTTATAGAGAGGGGCAAAGATAATTTTCCAGTTGGAGACATTTCCTGATCCGGAGAGTACAAGGCAGAGAGGGCAGAGAGGCAGCGTAGAGCCAAACACGCAGAGGCTGCGCAGAGCTTCAAAAGGAGTCCGTAATTTTGTTGGGGTACAATCAAGATCGAGTGCCAGAGCTGGTGTGTGAGACCAGGAGGCTAGAGGGTTGAAGTTTTCAACTAGAAGAAAGATCAGAGGAGGTGCAATGTAGTCCCAATAGCAGTGACGCAATGAATGCATAGGTGTGACACAATATTGCGCAAAGTCTGTGAAGAGACAACACAAAGGCTCATCTCCACAAGATCAGTGCTGATTCTTCCAGTGACGAGGTGAGATAATCTCACTAGCTTTTTGTTCAGTTAGATCTCTGTATAGGGTTGCTAGTCTGGGCATCCGAATAATTGTACTTAGAAATTACTACATAATAATTCAAACCCTTAGCTACTGCACCGGTTTTCCTGCATTGGGTTTTTCCGGGGACTTAGTCCAAAAAAAATGGTGTCACTTCTGTGTTATTTATTTGCTTACTCAAATATTGTTACACGCTATTTTTTAACCATGACACTTGAATGTCCATATAGGTCTATCACTACCTATATTGTGCTCCCTTAGAAGTCAAAAACCCTAATGTTCCTAAACCAAGTCTTGGAATTGGAGAAAAGCTCTTTAAAACCTTTAAAAGTATACCTCCACACTTTTTCTAGCCTTTTCCTGCAGGTTCGCAGATACTTGGTCTATAAACCGTGGAAACCCCCACACGTTCTGCTACTAAAACCTGTGAACCCCCGTAAAAAGTCAAATAAAAGAAAAATTAAATTCTAGAAGCCTAGCTGGTCGAATATTCTCCCAACTGGAAGCTTCTAGAGGCGCGATCAGTTCAAGATTTATCCCTCCACTCATGGAGCTTATCCCTTGGTCCATGGAGCTCAAATCCCTTCATGAGAGGAATCCATTCCCCTCTTCATGGAACTGAAACTACCTCCATTTCACTATAAATTGAGCTCAAGTTTCAGTCTCGAGGGTAGAATGTACAGAGATTGTAGAAGCTATGGTTGCAAATGTAGCTGTTGAAGAGAAATTCCCAAGAGAGCATACTCTCTACACTAGTTGTTGTTGACATGAGAAATATCACACCCTTATGTCCATAACTCCATGCTGGTATTCAGAGAGGAAGGCATTCCAAACTGAAGGAGGAACGATTGTTTAGGACCCCGAGAGAAATCTGTATGACATCAAGGCATCAGGTTGTAAGATTACTCTTTTCATTCAAGATAATACGTATGGATCTCTTTTTCTCATTGAGTTGTTCTTGTGCTTATTGAATAACATCAATACTTAGACTCCTTGATCACTAAGTTGGATTAGATTTTCTTGATTATTATATGTTGTAGATGCTTTGATTCTTTTGTCTTGTCTTTGATTATAGGTTCTACTTACTGGAGAAGCCTCTTTGGAGCGACTGGATAAAAGACTGCATCGAACGTTAGATTTCAAGGTAGGGGCATGTCCTCTTTCTTTGCTTATAACAATTATTAATTGAAATTAGTCTAGAGAAAAAGGTTTCCAAATGGATGTTTGTTTCTAGCTATTCATTGAATACTAGGGAGATCGCTCTTGTCCGCAAGAGGGATTAATCCGCATAAAAAAATGGCGATTGAACTAGAAATTAGTTTTCTTTATTTGTTTTAGTTTGAATTTTAAGTTTTATGTTTTTGAATTCTCTAAGTTGGGTTGGGAAGATAAATTTTAAGAATTTGTAAAAAAGAGAGTTGATTATTTATTTTCTAAGTTTTTCCTTGACTCCGCAGTTTTCAGCAAAAAACAGTGTGGCAACCTCCACAACTTTTAGTTCAAAATAGTGCGGTATTGCTCTATTTTCCATTAGAAATTGCGGACCCCTGGAAAATTTTTGAAAAATTAAATTTGAGCCAGATAACCTGATCCTTCAAGTTTTCCCTGATCCATTTACAGTCTCATTAGTCTCTGTTAAGTTAATTGGGTGTTCTGAATATTCTTTTTTGAGAAATTCTTAATTTGACCTTTGGAATTCTTAACCAATTTTCTTCACTTGATTGGTTCCTTAGATTACATTAGTGAAGGATATTAGTCTTGTTGTTCTTTTGCTTATTTGGAATCATCTTGTGTACTGAGAATTCTATTTTATAGATCACATTTGCATAATTATAATTCTCATTTTCAGAATATGAATGAAAATTGTGCATAGATTACATTTGCATAGTTTTCAAGTGAATTGTGCATAGATTACAACTGCATAGTTTACATTCTGGAAAAAATAAAGTGTAGATTTAGATCAATTTATCTGATTTGAATTTACATGTTTTTATGCCTGTTTTAAAAACATAAAAATAAAAAATTGGAATTGATTAGCATTAGTTTTTCTTGTTGAAATTAGTGCACTAGAGAATTGTTATATTTTCTCTTATTTACCAATTTTTTCATTGTTGGAAGTGAATGGAATCTCTCTCCTTACTTTAGTTAGGATTCATTGAATTGAAAATATTACATTATCATATTCAATTGAATTTAGTTTTGGGTCAAGTCATAACAACATTGGTTTCATATCCATATACCCTTTGAGTAATAACAACCCAAATAACAGAACGCTTAATAAAATTCATCTATAAATTTTTACATTTTCTAGGGCTCTTTCCATCAATCTAGCTTAGGCTAGTGCTTTGGAATAGGTTGTAGTTAACATTCCAAAGCAGTTAAAACAAAAAAAAGTATCTTGCGGTAAGGAAAATTTCCAATTGTTGCAATTGTGCTTTGGGAAGCTCTTCTTAAAAGAGTCAAGAATGAGGTCATGTTGGACCCAGTGAGGTAATCATACCTATCTCACTGGCAAAGATAGAAGATGTGCATGTAATACAAATGGTAAACCTCAGATTAATCATTGTCGAGGAGCCTGGGGTCACTTGTTAGAAAACCTTGGATTTACCATGTTGAGGAGCTTTCAAGGGGATTGAGCTTGATACTCTGCCCTTGCATGTATATTAGATCGTAGACTGTTCCTCCAGGTGCATTTGTTTCAGTTGGTGACCTTAGTGACCATAATATTTAGGATTTTTCCCAAGGTGACGGTGGAGGGAAGGTCACACTGTACCTGGAGCAGACATTGACTAGACTCACTTGGAATTTACGGATGGTGTACTTCACTTCGATATGGCATAGTGGAGGTACTTGCACTAGAATGTTTCATTAATTAGGTTGTCAGGGTAACTGTTCCAACCGCCAGTTTTTCGCATTAATTTCTGCGATGTTGGATTTCATCACCAACTAGTGGTTTTATTGTGGAAACATATTGTTTGTGTGTGGTTTGACTCCTAGATTTGATAATGCATGTTCACTTGTTTGATTTTACTTTTTAGATACCTTGGGTGTGGATTGTGAATTTTAATTGTTAATATTTTTAAATTGTTAATAAAATTCACTGAGCTTGAATCTAATGGCACCTATTCCAGAATTTACCAACCAAGAAACCCCTCTTAACGAGAATCCTAGTATTTTTCCTTCTTTGGAAATGTTGGTCCTCCTCATATGGCTACATTGTCATTACCTGGGTTTACCATAGGTTTACCGGTATGGTTATTTTCAACTTCATTGGCCTCGAATACTCAAATTGTTCCACCTCAACCAGATGCTTCACCTCAACAGAGTTCACCATCTCAACATCACCAACCTCATGTTGACCCTTTACCTTCTTCACCCAACATGTCTTCCTCCCTTTCTTCTTCTTCGCTTGGTAAAAGCCTTGACGCTAGTAACTAGGTGGCTAAGAAGAAGAAGAAGAAGAAGCAAGATAAGAAATAAGTCAACCAACCAACCATGGCTGTAAGTATTGGTAGTGTTGAGGAAACCTCCAACATGCATCGTAAACCCAAATACCCCTGCAAAATTTGTAAGGGTGACCACTTCCTTATCAATTGTCATGGTATTCCTAAGGTCTTGGAAGCATGTTCAGAAAGATCCTATCAACTTACAGTTGATCCATCAACTAGTGATTGTCAAGTTCTTGGGAAAAAGGGTAAATTTAGGTTTCCTTGTAGGTTATGCAAAGTTAGTCATCAAACTCACATTTTACCTCACATGGATGAAGCCTCAAAATTGTTGGAAAACCTCACTGTTCCACAACAACAACTTCCAACTGGTTATCGTAAAATTTCTCCCAACCTATCGTCAACTGACGAAGTGATTGATATAATTCCAATTATAGTCAATCCCGCTCTTCCATTGGAGAGTGAAACTCATATCACTCAGGTTGATGATCCATTAGTTGATCAAGTGGTCAACTTGATTTCACATTCGGTCAATCCCACTCTCCTTGTAGAGAGTGAAATTCATACTGCTCAGGTTCTTCTTGTTACAATGTCAGATTCTTCTACACAAGGGGGGATTTCACCTGTTCCTACAAAACCCCCTCCAAGGACTAAGGTTTTTTCCTTTGTTTGGAATAGACTGAAAGAACCTCGTCTTCCTTCCTCCATCCCTTTCCAAATAATTGTGAAGGCTTGTGGTAAGAATGTGCGTCGCACAAATATAGATGAAGGTGCTTATGTTAGTATTTTATCCTCAACTGCTTGGCAAGCTTTGGGTTCCCCTCAGCTTGTGCGTGTTACACAGAATCTGTCAGCTTTTAACATAACCATTAGTGAACCTTTAGGGATCCTTCCAAAGTTTCATATTATCTTGGAAAGTAAAATTGTCTGTATTAATATTATGGTAGTTCAAGGCCCCTTGGATTTCAATTTGCTCCTTGGGCGAGACTATGTCTATGCAATGAAATCTGTCGTATCGACACTCTTTTGCATGATGTCTTTCCCTCACAATGGAAACATTGTGACTTTTGACCAAATTTCATTCATTAGTCTTGATTTGACTACCAATAATCTGACACCCCTAAATTTTCCTTATAAGGTAGTGGTATCTACCCTGCCACGAGTTAATTATGTGGCAACCAGTCCCATTTTTTCAGTTACCGATGCAAGCGAGCCTCTCACTGTTTTCTCGACTTCCTTTGACTTAGATCTGGTAATTGACATGACAAACCCTATGGGATTATTTGAACATGATGTTCTTATCCCTATTGAGTCCCTTGACATGTGTTCCTTCCAGAGAACTGTTATTCCATCTAATGAAGACCTCTTGGAAGCCATGATCGAGATGTGTCCCTTGACATGTGTTTCTTCCATTTGGAAGCCATGATCAAGACTCCTATGAGGATAGTTCTTTTACTGTGTCAACCTCGTTAAAAAATGAAACAGATCCTCTTGAGGATGGTTCTTTTCCTATGTCAACCTCGTTAAAAAATGAAACAGATCCTCTTGAGGATAGTTCTTTTACTATGTCAACCTTGTTAAAAAATGAATCATGTCACGAGCATAGTTCCTTTTCTTGTGTCAAGCTCGTTTAAAAATGAAACAAGGTTCCCATGAGAATAATTACTTTTCTTGTGTCAAGCTCGTTAAAAAAAGAAACAAGGTTCCATGAGGATATTTCTTGTTACTGTGTCAACCTCATTAAAAAATGAAACAAGTTCCCTTGAGGATAGTTTCTTTTCTTGTGTCAACCTCATTAAAAAATGAAACAGGTTCCCTTGAGCAAAGTTCCTTTTCTTGTGTCAAAATCGTTAAAAAATGAAACATGCCCTTATGAGGATGGTTCTTTTCCTATGTCAACCTTGTTAAAAAACGAATCAGGTAATGAGTATAGTTCTTTTCCTGTGCCAACCTCATTAAAAAATGAAACAAGTCACCTTGAGGATAATTCCTTTTACTGTGTCAACCTTGTTAAAAAATGAATCAGGCAATGAGCATAGTTCTTTTCCCGTGTCAAGCTCATTAAAAAATGAAACAAATCCTCTCCTAATTGAGTCGAGTCTTTGATTAGATCTCATAAGTGTCAAGTCGAGTCTTTCATCTTATCTCGTAAATGAACCTTCATTCCATCCACCTATTAATAACCAATAGTCCACTTAGGTGAATGAAATGAAGCTTGGGGGGCATATGCTCTTGCAGGTTATGCTTGGGGGGCATTGAAACTTATCTTAAGCATGATTTTTCCTTTGTTTCAGGCTTGTGTAAAAATGAAACAAACCACTCTCAAGCACAGTTTTCCTACATTTCAAGCTTATGTAAAAATGAAACCACTCTCAAGCATAATTTTTCCTATGTTTCAAGCTTGTATAAAAATGAAACCTATCTTGAGTCCATTTCGGTTATTATTTTCAAGACTCATTAAACTCATGAAAATCCCGAGATTATTTTGCTATCTTTCATTCTCGTAAAACACATGAAAATGCCAAGTTCTTTCCGTCTTTTCTTGCTCGTAAATTAAATTGAAATTCGGCCAACTGAGTATACTTTTATCACTTTTCGGGCTCTTTAAAATTACAAAAAAGCGAAACCTTGGAGTTCTCTTTTAAGCCCTTTTCAGACTCGAGAAATATGAAAATATCGCTGAGTACTTTACTATTCAAACTTGTTAAAGTAAATGAACAGTCGTAACTTCAGTATAAGTTTACCCCTTTTCCAGACTGAAATGAACTAATTATGAAAAAGGTATACGTTGACTAATCATTGTCAATAGAGTTCTCTCCTGCATTATTTTATCCTTTTTTGGGCCTGAGAGCCTAAATTTATGAAAAATAACAACCACGAAGTTTACGTATGTTTTTCTTCTGACTCCCTAAAACTGAAAAATGTCGAGTTTCTCCTATATTGGACTCATTAAAATTTAACAGTAAAGGACCTCTCGATTATAAACAGGACCAGACCACTCCTTCTTAGGGTTCGATTTTAATACTAAGATGGACTCATCCAAAGGATGAGCTTACACAAACTAGCAAATGTTATCCTCCTTAAGCTTGTAAAAAATATAGAGTTACTTGTCAGTAATGGTGGGGGAAAAAGAGAGAAAAAGAATCCAGTTGTCACCCTTGTTTAAAAAGCAGTATGCCACTCTTGAACACAACACTTTGTCACACTTGTACCTGGGTTGGGAAATAATTTTTCTAGTATTTAATAAAACCACACTGAAAGTCTTCAGCCGGTTTCTGGGTATTAGCTTTAGGTCAATTTCTGCCAAACCATCTGCAATGTCGTTATGTGTTCAAGAGAGAGTTCAAATAAACCATTCATTTCAAACATTTGTCTCCATTCAAGTTGACCATCCCTGAGTCAGTCCTTGTATATATTTCTTCAAAACTTAATCTAATGGTTTTGTATCATGGGCTTTCCTACGACGGATCACTTTCTATCGATGTCAGCTCATCATCTAGAAAGTTGATCTAGAATCCTATAGTACCTTGGGAGCTGCATGCCTTAATGGAAGGTTTATCGCCTTCGACGACATGTTGCATCGTTGACCTTCGATCGAATGATTCTATGAAGTGTTCGACTGCAAATCATTCATTCATACTTCATAGATTGTACTATAGTACTTTGAAAGCCATTTTTATTATTGGTGGTTTCTATCACACTTGTTAACAGTTCACATCATTGAATTGTAATCAAGTGGTTTCTACCATGTTTGAATTCTACACAATCAATCACATGGATAGAATTGTACTAGTTCGAGAAGCGGAAATCAAGACCCTGGATCTAGTTTCCACCATCCAGGCTGCGAGGAGTTTTATTATTCATGATACAATAGACTATTTATGACAGATGGTTGCGCCCATACTGTGTCTACTTTTGATGTAATATTGAAACCATATCTATACCAGAACATTTAGTTAGTTTTGATCTGAGTATGGGAATGCCTACCTCAGTGATGATATATATATATATGTGTGTGTGTGTGTTTGCATTTGATGTTTTTACAGGTTTTCGACTGGTGTCCACAATCCAATCCTCGGAATGATAAAGCACTTCACTCTTCAGAACAACCTCAAACTTCGCACTTTAGGGGGAAATCTGTTACACGTTATTTTTTCACCATGAAACTTGACTATCCAAATAGGTCTATCACTACTTATATTGTGCTCCCTTAGAAGTCAAAAACCCTAATGTTCTAAACCAAGTCTTGGAATTGGAGAAAATCTCTTTAAAACCCTTAAAATTCTACCTCTGCACTTTTTCTAGCCTTTTCCTACGGGTTCACAGATACTTGGTCTATAAACTGCGGCAACCCCCACACGTTCTGCTACTAAAACCTGCGGACCCCCATACAAATTCAAATAAAAGAAAAAGTAAATTCTAGAAGCCTAGCTGGTCGAATATTCTCCCAACTGGAAGCTTCTAGAGGCATGATCAGTTTGAGCCTTATCCCTCCACTCATGGAGCTTATCCCTTGGTCCATGGAGCTCAAATCCCTTCATGAGAGGAATCCATCCCCCTGTTCATGGAACTGAAACTATCTCCAGTTCCCTATAAATTGAGCTCAAGTTTTAGTCTCAAAGGTAGATTGTAAAAAGATTGTAGATGCTATGGTTGTGAATGTAATTCCTGAAGAGAAATTCCCAAGAGAGCATACTCTCTACACTAGTTGTTGTTGACATGAGAATGATCACACCCTTATGTCCATAACTCCATGCTGGTATTCAGAGAGGAAGGTTTGTCAAACTAAAGGAGGAACGATTGTTCAGGACCTCGGGAGAAATCTGTATGACATCAAGGCATCAGGTTGTAAGATTACTCTTTTCATTCAAGATAATACATATGGATCTCTTTTTCTCATTGATTTTTTCTTGTGCTTATTGAATAACATCAATACTTAGACTCATTGATCACTAAGTTGGATTAGATTTTCTTGATTATTATATGTTGCAGATGCTTTGATTCTTTTGTCTTGTCTTTGATTGTAGGTTCTACTTACTAGAGAAGCCTCTTTGGAGCGACTGGATAAAATACTGCATCGAACGTTGGATTTCAAGGTAGGGGCATGTCCTATTTATTTGCTTATAATAATTATGAATTGCAATTATTCTAGAGAAAAATGTTTCCAAATGGATGCTTGTTTCTAGCTATTCGTTGAATACTAGGGAGATCGCTCTTGTCCGCAGGAGGGATTTATCTGCATAAAAAATATCGTTTCTGCATTTAATTTCCACAGTTTATTTAAGTGAGGATTGTAGTGTGATGTATTCAGTGTTTGCCATAGTTAACCGCAAATAAATTGTTAAGTAAAAGTTAACAGTTAGGTGAATAGTTTCCAGTTACTACAATAGGATTCTAGATCTAGGAATTTTCACTTGGTATATGAGCTTGTATAGCAGTGCAAGAGAAGCAAGGGAGCAAACCAAAAGGATCCAACGTTGAGCAGAAAGAAGGAGATCAAAGAGCTGTGTAGGAAACGGATTGATTTCCCTAGTAATTGCGCAATCCAGGCCAGGAAGGTAATATTTACAAGGAATTCTCTATCTGAGTGAGTCAAAAGAGAGGTAATACTTTCCATATCATGATTTGTCAGCGAAAATGGAGCAACGCAACATATTCAGTGCAAATCAACTATTGGTGGGACATAATTTTCTTGTAGCAACACTTGCTGGTGCAGAAAGCATCATAAGAGAAAAGAAGAAGACACTTTTGAGGAAATTCCGACCTCAGAGAATTTATTGCCCAAGAAATTCTAATTTCCTCTGTAGAAGTAGTGAGATCGTGATTTATTTTGATGCCTCTAGCAGGGAGTGCATAGAGATAGCTGCACAAAGGGTTAGAAGCAGCAGTTCGCTATTTGATTTGGTGAGATGGCAACCTTTGGGTTGCGTGATCAGGATTGGTTGGAGGGTGCCTCCAAATATGTAATCTGGAAGGCAATGATGTCCTTCCTTCTGGATGAGCATGAGCTCAAGGCCTTCATAGAAAGCATAGTAGCTGAACCTGTAGATGCAAATCCATTGAGAACCTTCAAGAAGAACATGAAAAAAGCTAAAAGGTTGATCCTCAACGGAATGAAGGATCAAATTGTCTCACGTATTTCTAGCAAAGGGAATACAAAGGAGATGTGGGATGCATTGGCCATGCTATACCAGGGGTCTTCCGAGCAACAGAAGATGTTATTGGAGGAACATATGCAGTCTACTAGGATGTAGAAGGGAGAATGCATAAAACCATTCCTTGCGAAGCTTTAGGAGGTTCGAGATTATCTGGAAGATGTAGGGGTAGTGCCTCAGGCCACGAAGATGGTCAGACTAGATCTGAATTCCATTTCCAAAGAATGGAAAGTATTTGTCAAGAGTAACTTGGGGTAGAGAGAAGTTGCCAGACTGGGAAGGAATGTGGGAAAATTTTCAACAGTAAGAGATGAGGGGATACTTACACAAGTGGAAGCTTGATGGCAGCAACAACAGTGGGACGAAGCCCAAGTAGGAGGATGAGAATGAAACCCTTGCATCAAAGGGGTAGCAGGAGCAACGAAGGCAAGAAAAGGATGTTTCTAAGATTAAATGCTTACGGTGTGGCGAGATGGGACATTACGCTACACAGTATCCTCTCAAGAAGAAGGTTAAAGATGAGAAGAATGATATTTAGGCTGCAACTACCAGGATCGAGGAGGAAGAGTTCACGATGATTGCCCACATATCTCCAGGGGAGAATTGGGGTGATCTAGAAATGAAGTTCAACAGAGCTGTAGTTGTGTAGGATCCTCGAGGAGTCAAACTCTCAGATCATTACCTTGATACAGGAGCCCAAATTAGAAGTAGCAGGATGGACAAGTATCAGTTGGTGTGCGAAAGTGACAACACAGTGGCTAAAGAGCGCCAGAGTCTGAGCAACACAAAGCATAGTTGGCAGCAGTGCAGGAAGGCACAATGCAGAGTCAACAACAACATAGTAGCTTCAGAGGGTCACCGCAGATAATAGTAGTAGTCAGATCTTTAGTACTAGATGCATCATGCTGAACACTTAGTTCAGTACTTGAATGATTTTCTGTTGCAATAAGCAACAAAGTTGCAATGCAGTAGAAGTTGGCAGCAGTACGCAGGGTCAACAACAACATAAATGCATCAACACAGTTGTTGGTGGGAAACAATGTCAGACATCAATGACGCAGACAAGATGGTGCCAAATTCAAGGCAATACTTCAGCTGGATGTGTCGCTAGAGCACATTCCTTGGTAAGATGGAATGTTGATTTCTGGTAGAATCAGATGTGCTCTAGGTCTCAAATTTTGCAGGGAGGCTTAGACACACGTATTCCAAAGAAACCAAAAATCATTTTGGGAAATTCCACCCAGATTGTGTTTTATTAAAATAATTAATTATTTTTAATGAGACCCTAAGTTCAAACTTAGGAAATTAAAATAATTAAAGGGTATTAATAAAACTGGGTGTAAATCTTCTATAAAAAGACGGAGATCAAATCAAGTTAATCTTAGCCGTTGATTAAATATTTAATCTAGACCATTGAAGTCTCAATGAGAAGATTACAAGGACTTGATGGAGAATTTGAAAAATACACCGAAAAAGTCTAGAGATCGAATTTATTTCTTGAGAAGTGCTCAGGGAGAAGATCGATCGAGTTGATTCTTGCAGAGAGGGGCATAGATAATTTTCCGGTTGGAGATCTTTCCTGATCTGGAGAGTACAAGGAAGAGAGGACAAAGAGAAGGCTAGAGAGGTATCACAAAGCCAGCCACACAGAGGCCACACAGAAGCTGCGTAGAGCTTTAGAGGGAGTCCGTAATTCTGCTAGGGAATAGCTAGGATATAGTGTCAGAGCCAAGGTGTGAGATCGAGAGGCCAAAGGGTTGAATTTTCTAGCTAGTAGAAATATCAGAGGAGGTGCAATTCAGTCCCAGCAATAGTGACATAGTGACTGCGTAGGTGTGACGTATTATTGTGTAGAGATTGTGCAGAGACAACACAAAGGATCATATCCAGTGCAGGCCAATGCCATATCTTCGAGTGACGGGGTGAGATCATCTCACTAGATTTGTGTTCAGTTAGATCTATGTATAAGGTTTCCAATCTGGGCATTCCAATAATTGTACTCAGAACTTACATCATAATAATACAAGCCCTCAACTGCTGCATCGATTTTCCTGCATTGGGTTTTTTCCAGCGACTTAGTCGAAAAGCAACAGTGTCACTTGTGTGTTATTTATTTTCTTGCTCAGATCTTGTTTCTGCATTTAATTTCCGCAGTTTAGTTAAGTGAGGGTTGCAGTGTGATGTATTTAGTGTTTGTTGTAGTTAACTACAAATAAATTTTTAAGTAAAATTTAACAGTTAGGTGAATATTTTCTAGTTGCTGCAATAGGATTCCATATCTAGGAATTTTCACAGACCCCCCTCCTCAACAATTGTGATAGTTCCATGTGATTAAACTTGTATAAATACAAGTCATTCCTCCTCTATTCAGCCACCATATTGGTCAAGCAAGCATAAGGAGTATTCAAACCTGTGGAAGGAGACAATTCTCATGAACCTAAGAGAAAAGTGAAGGAAATGTTTCTTGGTTTCTTAGTTAAAGGTTATTGGTTTTCATTCTGATCAATTTATTTGGAAAATTCTAGAGCTATTTCCGTCCTTCTTTTTTGCCTTATCACATCTCAGATCCTTGCCCCTCTTGTACAAGAAACTCGACATAGACTTTAGATATTGAATGCCTAAAAATTCGAACCTGGACCATAATAAGATCTGTATAAAATTTGGATTGTGGCAGAATCAAACCTAAGACCATGGAAGAATATCGACATTGTAATAGAGCTTGAACTGTAGCAGAATTTGGCCCTGTGAAAAAGTAGACTTGAACTTAGTTTTGGAGAAGTTCTTTTACATCTTTGGAGAAAATTTGGTATTGTGTTGAGTTGAGTTTGAAGTTCGTTTTGGAGCGACTTCTAAGACCATATATGTAGTTGAGTTGAGACCATCATTTGAGCACTGTTGAGGACTCTTGGAATGACCTATTATGAGAAAACTTGAAGACATGTTATAACAAACTTTTGAGCAACTTTGTTGGAACATTCTTAATTATTTGTTGAAGTAGACTTGAAGGCCCTTTGGACAAATCTTGGTGACCCTTTGTTTCTGACTTGAACACATTCTTGTGTAGAAGACTTTGGAAGAATTCTGTGAAGGATTTGGTGCAAACCATTTGTAGTAGCTTTGGAAGCCTTTGTTGAAGCAGACTTGAAACATTATTGGAGTAGGCTTGGAGAAGATCTTGAAGACTTCTTTGGAAGTGTATTTGGAACTAATTTTGGAGAGCCATTTTTGAAGACATCTTGAAGAAGTTGATTTAGAAAGGTTGGAGCCTAAGTGGATTTGAGTCCTCACTATCTTCATTAATAAAATTATTTTCTTGTTCTACTTCTTATGTTCTGGTTTAATTTGTGATGAAATCTTATTGGCATAATATAAAAATTGAAATAAATACTAATTCACCCCCCCCTCAGTATTTCCAACATCTATTAATTGAACCTTTGATGTGCTTGGTACACATGATTCCATGACATGGGTTTTTGGCCATAAATAATTTCATATGGTATCATTTTGATAAATCCATGATAAGTGGTATTATCTTCAACAAAATAAAATTTGGATCTATGCTAATTAGCTTGTTGTTTCATTCAATTTTGTGCCATAATTTTTCCTTGAGGATTCCAATAATGGCTTCTTTTGTATGAATTTTTCTACATACTACATGAACCTTGGATGCGCTTGGTACATAATATGCCATTGCAATTGGTTTTTGGCCATGAATAAATTCATATGGTGTCATTTTTAAACTCCATGATAAGTGATATTGTACCACCATTTGGAAAGGGGAAACCATTGTGCCCAACAGAGTGGATTTTTAGAAGCAAAGCATCTCAAATAGGTTTCTATTCACTTGTTGACCACTTCTATTTTACCATTAGTTGAACCATGATGTGTAATGCTCATATTTATTTTTGGACCTCGAAGTTTAAATAACTCCTACCAAAATTTGTTGGTGACTATATGGTCCCAATTTGAGACAATTGAAGTGGCCATACCATTTAGCGTAACCTCTTATTCATGAAGACATGGGAAACTAAGGACGGAGTGAAAGGATGAGCTAGGTACAAAAAATGAGCATCTTTTGAAAGTTGTTCAACACCACCATGATGAATATTTTGTTTCTATATTTTCGGAGTCCCACGATAAAATACATTGAAATATTTGTTTATATTTGTGTTGGGATCGGTAAAGCTTGCAATGCCCCTAGAATCTTCGTTGTCTCTCCCTTATTTATTTGGGAAGCATCACAAGATTCCATGAAACCGTAGATATCTGTTTCATGCCTTCCCAAAAAAAAATACTCTTAGTTCTTGATAGGTTTTATGAAAAGTAGAGTAACTAACTACAGGTAATGAATGTAACTCTTCTAAGACTTGTTGTTTTAGGGTTGAATATTTTCTAGAACAATGTGTCCTTTGTATTGCAACGTAAATTTTTTCCATGTATAAATTTTAGGTGGGTTGTTATCTACCTGAAGCTCTTGGATGCAATGTTATTTAAACTGGCTCATCCAACTAGATTGGAGGCAAAAATAGTTTCACTAGTTTTTGTGAACCCAAAAAGGTCCATTTTGTGTTGATTTTCCTTTTTTCATTGATCCAACCAATTATATATGGAACATATAAGTTCCAAAATGTGTTTAAGAAACCAAAAAACTTAGGTTGTTTAAAAAAAAGTAATATATGAGTAGGGTATCCTAATACTCAATCCTGTGGACCTACTAATACTATGTAATTAAATGTAATTTAGATTCTTAAAGTGGAAATGACATTCTCCTTTGTATTTATTTTTCATCCTTTTACTTAAAAATTTAACATTATTATTAATTGTTTGAGGTAGTTTGAGAGTTTTTCCAACTTCATTGGATTTCGTATGGAGAAAGTAGGATTTGAGATCCCATTCAAAAGTTCTAAAAACATAACAATTTTTAGGATTTCAGTGTTGACAGGATTGTATTGTTTCCATTGGATTTTGTTATGTATGAGGGTATGGAACAAGCATTTAATAAATAGAATCAACCCATTTATGTACCTCAATGATAGTGGCATTTATTTTTAAACTCCTTTGTCATGGCCCTGGTAACAATGTAGCCTTTACTCAAGCAAAATCATTGATTTGGCATGTTAAGATTTTTCTATATTATTTGAATGCTTGGAGGGTGATATTGATGATAAGTATTCTAATATAGAAAATGATTTTGATGATATATAGTTGTTTATTGTAGGATGATTTTTTCTAGACTCTAGAGACCATATAGATCCTCTTTATTATTGTGTTTTGGTTCAAATATGGATTGCACTTGGTGCTATTTTGGTTATATGCATGCTTAATTTATATATATATATATATATGAGAAAATTTTCATATTTTTGTATAATGGTTTGGATTGATATGGATGCACACACACGTGCGTGCGCACACACACGCACACACATGCTACACTTGGAATCAAAGCATGAGAAACCCCAAAGTACTTCCCCACATTTTGTGGATGGTAAACTGGGTACACTATCGACCTTAATTACGGGGCTTCGCCCCAAGGGAATCAAAGAGAGTCAAACCCCTGATTAGAAGCAACTAGTAGAAATCAAAGAACTTCACGTCTGGCTCCAGAACAATTGAGCTAACCCTCAAAATTTGAATATTTTATGGATTGTTTGGTCGACTAGTTTTTTGGTCTATTTATTTAACCGATTTTGGTCTACTTCCTAGTTTTTGGGTCAATTGTTTTGTTAACCAGTTTGATTTTTATAACACTGATTGGATGAGCTACCTTAACGTAATATTTACTAGCCTTGCCCTATGAGCTTCCTTGATCCATGCTAGACTTGGTAATGATAAAGCAAGAGGTGGCCCATCCTCCTTAGAATGTTTGGATAAAACATCACCCATAACATTCACTTTACTCTTCTTTTATATGATCTCACAATCATTCCCCAACATCTTGATGGCCCATTTATGTTGCTATGGTGGTGAAAACCTTTGCTTGAGGAAGTAGTTCAAACTATGTTAGTTAGTTTTGATTTGAAAATGCTTCCTTATGAGATATGGTCGCCGAATCTTCTACACTGCATGAAGGATAGCCATCATTTCCTTACCTTATGTGGATTTTCCCATTTTTTACCATAGTGAATTGGTAAATTTTCCCAAATTGCAATCACACAATTACTTATTGGTGAATGCCAAGGTGCATAATTGTTGCATCAATATTGCTCCTATACCTCTACTTGAGGTATCACAATCCAAGACAAAATTCTTATTAAATATTGGAGTAGTGCACATGGCATCCTTTGAAGTAGTTAATTCCTATGTTGCTTCCTTATTGCAAACAAAGGCACTCAATTTTAAGGAGTGACATTCGGGGAGATATATTTTTTTCCATAATTTTACATGAATTTACTATAGTAGCTTGTAATTCTTAAGAATACCTTCAAGCTCTTAGTGTTTTGGTATGGGGCCAATTTTGCATCGCTGCCGCTTGCTTGGGATCAAATCATACTCATTTTTGACTTAAAATGTGACCCAAATATTCAATATCATGAATACTTGGTTGTCTCTCAAGAGTTGCAAGGATTTATCAACATGATCTTTCTATGATTCCCATGCTTTACCGTAGATTAAGATATCATCAAAGAAGAGCAACAAAAACCTATGTAGGAAATGTTTGAATATATTGTTCGTGAGGCTTTGGAAGGTGGGTGGAGCATTACAAAGCGGCGGGCCTCGGAATAATAGCAATAATAGTACACCCCTCAACTTGAAACTTTTAATGTCAACCTAAGGTTCATACAAACTTAAGAGGTAGCATGAATTATGTATGCAAAATCGACATGTGTAGTATAATTCTTCTATGTACCATCTTAAATTACTTGATAAATGAGAGTGATAACTTATAACTAACCAATGATATAAGACCTGAAATTTATAGAAATGTTGTACATTGTATGAAGGAAAGAACAACAAACAAAGTTAGAAGGGATAGGTGACTCATTGACCGATCCTTGGTTTTCCTATTAGTGGAATTATAGGGTACAAATACACAAGTATCATATTGTAAAGTTGCAAATCTAGGTGAGCTAATAGGAGTGGTTAGGTTAAAAAAGAGAGATTATCATTGTATAAATCAAGTTGCAATTACCTATGCAAGCCAAAACAAACCCTACCTAGAGTCTATTCTACTCCAAAAATTTAAATAAAATATAACAAAGCAAATAAATCCCTTATGAAGTGAAGTTAAGTAGCTCATGGTCCAATACACTCATTTTGATACTTACCAAAGTTTACAAATGAAATAAAACATAATTGTAAACAATGCTACATAAATTGTGTGCTGATATAGAAAACTATACAAGTATACATATAGTGATATAGAAAACTATACATGAAATTTGAAATGACTATTGGAAGTGTAGAATACCATAACAACCATCCAATGCAGGTAAGATTTAATCAAGCTAGTTACAAATTGTTTTTATTATAAAATAAATGTTCCTATAATTGTGCTAAAGGAAACAAATTGCTAACCATGCATTATCTCTGATACAAGCGGAGGAAACTAAAATTACATGAATAAAGGAAAGGAGGTCCTTTAGAGTATTATTGGGTGGGCCCTACCTAAATCCTAAAAAAGAACCTATAAATAACTAATAACAACCATTTGGAGTTTTTTTTTGCCATTATCATATCTATATGATCACCCGATCACTTAGGTTTCCATTAGAGGAAGGGGGTAAATATAATTAATATTATTTTTTCTCATCGAATTATCAATTCCATATTAATCGTCGAATCAATGGTTATATATATATATATATTCTCGCTCTGCCCACCCAAAAACCGATGGGCTTCTTCTCTTCGCTCTGCCCACACTTACGCCATCCTGCTAGCTTACTTCCCAACGATTTACAATTGACTCCTGCTTTAATCTTCTGGGTCTAACTTTGTCAGGCTAACTCGGAAAGCAGGCCAGTCTCTGAACAATAACACTATGAAATAGTGCGAGCCCAACCACGTAACCTCCTTGCGTCATCTTGCTACGATTTACCCAGTGTTTTCCTTGATGCCTTCCTTTCATGCTTCTAGGCGAAGCATTTGAGCCTATGTGGTTGTGGGCCAATCTTCTGACCAACAAAAATAATATCAGATGCACGTTATTGTGCCACATCATCCCTCTTCCTTTCACCCAAATCTCATTTTCTCACGCCCTTAGAAATGTTTCGGGGTAAGTCTCTCAAGTTCTATCTTTAACCACGTGATTTGGTGGGCCGCACCCTTGCATGATCCTTGCTCCCGATTGGGACACGTGGTGGAATTGCCACATCATGTCGTGCCACTCACTCCACTACACTCCCTTATGCCTGCACCTTATTATGGATTTTTTTCATTCAATTTAATTAGAACTAAAACTTGATAACTATGCTTCTAATAACGTTTTTTTTTAATTTATATAAAATTAACTATACATAGTTAAAAAGTTGCCCTACATAATTCATTAAATAAAATTTGAACCTCTAAGGAACACCCTGAGAGCTTTTTCTTCTACCAGAAACAAGATCTTGTTGAAAACATCCCTTTTATTATAGGCATACAAACAAAGTGGATGCGCTCAATGATGCTAAAATATTCTCACAATAATATAATCTCAATGGATTCAACATTTAGTACAAATACGTATGGGGTGAGTACAAATTTATTCTAAATTTGATTTATTTATTCAACCTCATTTTAGTGCATGTAACTTACATAAATATAATTATGTACATTGTTTGTAATGTAGTATCAACTGTACACCTTAATGGTTTTCGACGAACATCGCAATGGGGTTCCAGTAGCTTGGGTGATATCATCACGCAATACTATAGCTAAGCTTTCTAAATGGATGTCAACTCTCTTTTCCATTGGGAAGAAAGAGCGACCAGATTGGCAGGTTCAAGCTTTCATCACAGATGATGCTACTGCTGAAATTGAAGCGTTAAGGTGATGTGTTTATTCTTTTATAAGAGACATAAAAATATTGTTAATGTATATTCCCTCTAATAAATTGTGTTATTCCAGGTCTTCAATCAAGTGTAATATATTATTATGTGTGTGGCATGTTCGTCGTGCATGGTTGAAGAATGTTGGAAATAAAGTCCAAGGAAGGGAAAACCAAATCAACAATTTTCATTCTTTAGGAGAAATCATGCACGCATGTGAAGATGATGAATCTGTAAAAAAGACAGTTGAAAGATTCTTTGAAAGATTCAGGGACCAACCAAGGTTTTTGGAATATTTTAAAACAACTTGGTTAGCCAACAACAAAATATGTAAGTTTCTTGTAAGTGACTTTAATGACTATTTTTCATGTCATATGTATTATTAATTCATAGCTAATAAATTTCTTTCTACAGATATGTGGGCAAAAGCATACAGAAATTTTCCACATTCCAATTAGGATACAAATAATGCCATTGAATCTTATCATTGGCATATCAAGGAAAGGTACCTAAGCGAAAAGAATAATGCATGTCATAGACGTGTCGATTGGTTAATATATGTGTTGTTGACAAAGGTTGTATTATATTACAATCATATGCAACGTTTAAAAGAAGCTGGTTTTGTACGGCCTAGAAAAATTGAGAAACAATTGAATTCATCCAAGTGTAGAGCTAGACAAATCCCAAATGAAGATTGCGTGCCCGATGAAAAGAGTAACAATGGTTATTGGGTTCGTAGCCAAAATAAGGATACACGTGATATTTGGTACAATGTCATATATAAAGGTTCCAATCTACACTTCTGTAATTGCAATTGGGCCTTGAATGGAAATGTTTGTAAACATGTATTGAAAGTTGAGATGTTGGTGAGTAACATTACTTTGGGTGAAAATGTATTGCCTAATATCACTAATCCTACCACAGAAGGGCCTACAATTTCATTTGATTTGAATGAAACACCTATAGTGGGCCTAGAAATCCAAACAGAGCTTCTGCCATGCATTGATTCTCCTCCAAATATAAGTTATTATAATGAAACAAGCATTGATAATGTTCAATCAACCAATGTACGACCAGATAGTGCATTATTTGAAGATGATGAGATGAAACGTGTTAACTTATCAACTCATGAGAAATTGAGATCCATAATACCTACAAATTTGGAGCAAGCAAAGGCATTGAACAGTATGGTAGAAAAAGCATGTCAAGATTACAATAGAATGTTTTTCAATAATATAAATCCATCAAAGATCACTACTAAAATAAAACATAGTTTCTTGAGCCCAGTAAAAAAGAAAAGGCAATGTGGGCGCAAGTCAAAATCAGGGAAAGATAATCCACATTTTGAAAAGGTTGGACGAGTTCGTTCAAAAAAAAGAAACATGGATGAGCAACTGGAGTTATCTTCTCAACACCAAAGAAGTGTGGGCCACCTACCTGAGTTAGTGCAACATTCTATTATACAGAAAAATGGTATGGAAATTTGATGGCATGCATTTTTTTATGTGAAATACGATATATTATCATTTTCGATGCATTTTCATAACTATATGAAACTTTTTATTGTTACAGTTGAGGGACCCACATCTCACAATGTTCCAGGTTGTCGAATTCAATTATTTGATGAGCATGTTGGTGAAAAAAACTATAGCAGTTTGAACACTGCTCCACTCATTAACATCCCAATTTCCTCCCCGAGGGTGCTTCCTCCTCTTGTACAACCAATGGGGATTTATTGTCACCCACACCGACCACCTTTCTCCATCATAAATTCTCCCATGCCTATAACCACCTCCCCAAACTCTTCCCAATCCCCACCCCTACCATTTATTCATCCACCCTTCTCATTGTTTCAATCATCCACCTTTGACATTCCAATTTCCACCCGTAGGGTGATCCCTCGCCCTAGGGTGATTCTCACTATCGTACAACTGGTGGGGGTGTATCACCGCCCACACCCACTACCTTTTTCCGATTTCACTTCCACTATGCCTTTATCCATCACCCATGAACCATGCCTATATCCATCAACAACAGCTCCACCATCTGCCGAGGAAGGACAATCTTCTCCATTGCCTTAGATCTTCATGGTGAGAATGAGTAGTTGATCAAAATCTTATCATGAATTAACAGCAATTGATTCTATGCATTTTGGATTTGACAACTAATTAGTTATTTAATTTTTGCAGCAATATCAATTTTGAAATGCACTTGGGAGTGCGAAGCGCGACGAGGGTGACGTATAGACCCAATTTATAAATCAGTCATGATGTCATTTTTCCATTATTTCATTTATGGGCGCGACCTTCCATTATCTATGTTGGAAATACCATGGGCCATGGGCCCATTTTGTAAAAGAGAAAAATGTATAACTAGACCAATTTGGAATACAAGTACAAGAATGTGAACTTGTGTATATGACAATGCCTTCATTGACTTTTAAATTCATGATGTGGATTTAATGTTATATTCTATCAATGTTACATTATTGTTGATGAATGTAGTTAGAATGGATTTATTTTGTTTCATTTACAAATTATAAAGTTTGCAAGTTAAATTACTTAAATTTATATCTTATTCAATGTTGCATGCATGTAAAACCATATCATACCATGAAAATTTGCTTAGTTATAATAATAGATGTATCATGTACATGAAGAGAGCATATATATGGATTCAAATTTATTTTAATTTTGAATTTATGAAATGGAAAACTAAAGTTTTAAAGTACAACATACATGCCTTCTAATAAAATCTGCAAAAATTGATAAAGTTTTGAGCCTTTACCAATTCAATACTAACATTTAAAGATGAAAACTTTATTGATAAGTGGCGTAGTATTATTTAAGTTTTTTTTCGGTTTTATATATATTTTAACAATTCCTTTATTTATCTATAAATAGGGCACAAACAATATTTGTGGTATGAATACAAAGAAGTATGTAAGATTTTTTTGAGATGTGGATTCACCTTAGTGTGGATGGGTTTTTTCCCACATATTTTCGAACAAGTAACTTTTACACCAAGAAGTGCCTTAAAATAACACCCTATCACCATCTACTCTAAAAGTTAACTAAATTAAAACTTTAAAAAAAAATATTATTATCATTATTAATTATAAAAAAAATTAATATATGACAAACATAATAATATATTTTTGAATTTGTATTTTCGAGCAAGTAACTTTTACGCCATGAAGTGCCTTAACATAACACCCTGAGATCACCCTGAGCTCCTTTCCACCATTTGGGCCTTCAATTTTTTTTCTAATATTTGTTGTTCTGTGAACATTTTGGGTAGTTTTTAATTACATACCATGTTTCATAGCATGCTCCACACTGGAATGAAACATTTTCATAGTCGAGCTTTTGGAGTCAAACATAATTTTGAATCGTCAAATTAATTTTGGTGGGAAAAGCCTTGTTGAATTCCATCTCCAAACTTTCAAATAAAAAACCAAGTGCCCAATCATACCTAGCCTAAAATATTAAACAAAAAACAAAGTTAAATCTAAAAGATACAACCCTCTCTGAAATTTAGGAAGGCTAGATCCTAAATTTCCAAAGAAGGTTTGTGGTTACCCCTAGTTTTCTTAAAACTGAAAAAATTCAAAGAGCCCACAATCTTTAGAAATTACTAGGGTGATAACATCCCCTAGAGTGAAGTTTTCCCCTGGCTATGTACCTACATCTCGTGTCCTCTTCTATTTCTTGTTTGGCATTAGTCTTGATGATAAGGAAAAGATAAATCGAAAGAAAGAACAATAATAATGAAACATCACAAGATAATGTCATAATATGAGAAATCAATTAACTTGCCAACCTATTGTATTTCTCAACAAACAACTCTTTGGTGTCTATACATGCCTGCAAGCACATCATGGAGTTCTCAAAAACTCTTTGTTAATGTCATTGATGTTTTTGCATCAATCTTAGACATATGATCAAAAATAGGTTCTTCAGATGAAATATCGAAACAACAATTGCATTGTAGTTTCCCTTACCATTAGCCTATTGTCTATCTTGTTGGTCATACATCCAATCCTTCTCTTTCAAGCAATTGTTATCTTCTTAGAGTTAAGCATTAGTGACCTTGAAGCTTTCCAACCTCTTTCTATTTCCTTTACCCGTGCTGAGACATGGAATGTTCATGCAACTACTTCCAAAGAAATTCAACTATTCATAAATAAAAGGCTTATAATCCACTGGCTTCACCAACATAGATATTATGTCAAAAAAAAAAAAAAAAAAATCAAATTTTCTTTTCTATTTCTTTTTAATGACTTTAAAGCATACAACATGCCAACTAATAAACCACTTTTGTCTTGAGTGTAACCTACAACGACTTGCCGGCAACACAATGACAATCCCCTCTTAAAAGGATTTATTAAATGAAGTGGAAAGGCACTATTACTAAATCACTTCACAAAGTTATTTTATATTTTATTTTTATAGAAATCCTTCAACCAAAACCATTGATAATTAACTTTATGGATAAAGAAACACCACAACCTCAAATTAAAACCATCCAAAGGATTTATTAAATGAAGGGACAAGACACTATTACTAAATCACTTCACAAAGTTATTTTATATTTTATTTTTAAAGAAATCCATCAACCAAAACCATTGATAATTAACTTTATGGATAAAGAAACACCACAACCTCAAATGAAAAGATAATGAGAAAACCTTGTATGAAAACTATGTAGCTAAATCCATGTGGTTAAATCACTTTATAATGTTATGAATCTCATGGCTTATGTTCATTGAATAGATTTTCATATTTTTTATTTTTTTTTATAATTAAAGTTAATTGGAAATATTATTTTACATTAGAAATATTATTTTGATATATATATATATATATATATATATATATATATATATAATTTAATTAAAATTTAAAAAAAATATCTATATAAAATAATGAAAAATAAATAAAATGTTTAAATATATGCTTTTCAAAGAGCATGGGATAAACCAGTGGTCTTTATATTCTGCGTTGGCAAATGCCATCCGAGAGCATGATTTAATTTCCATTCTCATTATATATTTTCATTTAATTTTACTTAAAATTTAAATATATATATACAATTTAAATATTAAAATTTTATCATTTTATTCTTTTTATATTAAAATTTAATTTCAATAATAATAAAATAAAAAATAAATAAAATATTTAAATATATCCTTCCTCATTGGGAAGAGCATTGGTTTTCTTCTGGCAATCTGTCATTTTCTTGTAGATTTTTTGCCAAATTTTAGTTCAACCTCTTTACTTCATCCATTATATTTTCCACATTTCGAGTGGTGGAAATAGTGAATGCATTTCCTGCGGTGGCAATGATGATTGGATTACTTGTAGTACCCGACCCTGTAAAATGCCGTATATCCTATCAATGCCAACCGTCAACGACTCACAGAAATTCTAGAAAATTGGTTTTTCGGGAAACCTGTCACGTCGTACTTGTTCGCTTATTAAATTCCAATCCGCCTTGTCCCAGATGGCTCGCATGACGGCAGGCATGACCATGCTCCATGGCGATGGCATGGCATTGGTACGTCCTGTGCATTGATGGGCGGATAGCAGCTAAAATAAGGCTCGCCCCTTTAAATAGGGTACATTCCACATGAATACCAATGGTCAATGCCATGGGTCATTTTTATTTTTTATTATTATGTTATTTTTATAGGGTTATTTATATTTTTTATTTTTATTTTATTTTGACCCAGTTAAAATATTTAAATTCCATTATATTAATTTTTTTATTTAATTTAATTTTTATAATTTAATTTAATTTTTAATTTTATCTAATTTGACTCGGTCAAAATGTTAAATATTACATTATAACATTATTACCATATTCCACTAGAAAGCATCTCTCAACACAAATATACATTATAAATAAAATAAAATATTATATTAATCCTCAAATTAATCTAATTTTAAATTAATCTAATTTTAAAATTTAAAATAAAAATAAAATTTATTTAATTAAAATGTAATTAAAAATAAATATAAAGTCAATTATGTAGAAAAATATTATATTAATCATTAAATTAATAAAATATTAAAATATTAGATATAAATAAAAATAAAATTTACTCAATTAAAAAAATTATTACAAAAATTATTGTCAACTTTACTCACATTATATATTACTAAGAAAATGTTGTTGCAATCATCAAATGAATAAAAACTTCACTTTTAAAAAAAAGTAGGGATAACAAGTTAGAAGAACCATTAACAAACAATTGCCATATCCTTAAAATACCTTCTATATAAAGTTGTGTAATGTTTTTGTGAAAAAAAATCACCAATCAAAAAAATCATGGACACAAATTAGTGTTTATTTAAATTCTAATTGTGTAAATTTTAATGATGAAATATTTACACATAACAGTAATATTTAATTATAAAATTATGTTACATTTTTGTGAAAAAATTATATATCTAAACTCTAATAATATATATCCAAACTCTAATGATATAAACAAAAATCAAGCATATATATATATATATATATATATATATATATATATATATATATATATATATATATATATATATATATATATATGTATATATATATATATATATATATGTATATATATGGGTTTATAATATCAAATTCATACACAATCACATTGCAATTTATTCAACTCGACATTGTGTTTATAATTTAGATTTATAATATATATATATATATATATATACGCTAAGTTAAATGTTTAACTTATACAATGTTAAAATATAATATTAAAATCTCAATATTAAAAGCATAATATTTTAAAAATAATATTGTAAAACTCAAGTATTAATTAATATTAATATTAATATCAAATTCCTATCATACATCTAATAACTAATAATGTGGTTGATATACTTTATATCAATTATTTATATTAATATAATTGGGTATATAGTTGATATCCTATTGACATATATCAATTTTATTTATTAATGTAATTGTGCTAGTTGTACAAATACTAGCTATTAAAATGATATTAAATTTATGTAAAAAATTATATATTCAATATATATATATATATATATATATATATGATATCAAATTTATGTAAAAAAATTATATATCCAAATATATATAGTTAGTTTAAAATATTAAAATTAAATTAAAAACAATGTATATATATTAATAAAATAAGAAAATTATAAAATTAAGAAATGAAATTTATGTGAACACTAATGATAGTAAGAACACCCTTTAATTACCTTTTAAGTAGATCATTTTTTCAACAAGTTGAGGATTGATTATGAAATTTATCCGGCAATTTTAATGGTAATGGTAAGAACATTAAGAAAATAAAAATAACATTTTAATGATCGATTAAGGCATCCAAGGATGTGAAGTTGTCATAACATTTATTTGAAATCCATGGCTACCGTTGTCTATGGAAAAGTGTAATGTAAGAATAGCACTTGCATGTTCTAATTTTCAACAAATTGATGAATATGGCATTTAAGGATGTGAAGCTGCGTTAAATTTAGTTAAACCTCTTGACTTCATCCATTATATTTTACAAAAAATGGTAATTGATTACCTTACCATAATTGTGATATATAAGATCTGAATTCATATTTTTTTTTTATTGTACAAGGATGGTGATGGGATTTAAATTGGAGTGTTAATAAATATTTTTAAATGCTTTATCAAATTATTTGTATTTAAAAAAAACTTTCTAATTGTATTTTTATTTAAAAATTATTTGAACAATTATATTATATTGTAATGCTAAAGTGATTTAAATCAAAATAAATCAAAATATTAAAAGAATCGGTATTAAACCACGCAGCTTAATATGAAACATCGTGACCTTTCTCAGCAGATATAACGTAACAAGCACATCGGGACGGACAGTGGCAAATATAACGTAACCAAATAACGAAACACGAAACCCGAGTTTACTGAAATTAATTCATTCATGGCCGACCTTGATTTAGTGGATCTGACGTATCTGCGACACCCTGTAAACCTGTCACGTCGTAGTTCGCTTATTAAATTCCAATCCGCGATGGCTCGCATGACGGCAGGCATGACCATGCTCCATGGCGATGGCATGGCATTGGTACGTCCTGTGCATTGATGGGTCAATAGCAGCTAAAATAAGGCTCGCCCTCCTGATGAACCTAATGAGGTGACCTGTTAGGTAGGTTCATCCCTAACCAATAACGGAATGACCGAGGTTGCATGACCGCCAAAGTGTCCCGACTGTCATTATCCTAGTTAGTTCTTTTGCCTCCCATAACAATATTTTGCGATATTCCTTCTGAGTTCCACATCTGGGCCATGTTGGTTCCCTTGTGACCGATTGTGTTAGAGAGGAATCGAGCCACGCCAATGGGAATCCTTCACAGTTAGGGTTCTGATCAACAAAATGATAAGGTTGCACGATACTTTCTTATAAGTTTAGGGCTCCATCCCTCCGCACTGCGACAAGTCTTACTTCAATCTCGGCCAAGGTTCGACTAAGGGAGCTTGACCTTTCTTTATTCGATTCTTTAGAAGGATATATCCACGATTTCTCCAAAGACAAGATTTGCTGCCACATATACTTCCTCGAACCAATATTATTGACCATGACATTGTCTCAGACGTTCGACAGGCTTCTAGATCAACTTCAAGGATTCATGTCAATGCCAATGGTTTATTAAGGCGTTTCGTGGTGCTACCCCTCCATGGATTGGACAAATACAACTCCAAGGAATTCTTGGCCCACCTGCATTACCCGTTCTCGGATAGAAATTTCCACGCATGTCGACGTAGGCGCTCTAGTGGCCATTACCTACCATGGGCTTGGCATGGAATCCTAAGAGATTTCCACCTTGCCTACCACACGCCTCTAGTGCTATAATCCATGTCGATTATGTAAGAAGCTCCATGGCACTATGCATAACCTACCAGGGATAGAGTAGCTATGCCCTGATGCTAGTAAAAGTTATCCAAAGTACTGATACATGGCTGAAAATCCATTTAGGTAAAGCGTATGGGTTTCAGATGGCCCCAAGGGAAACAAACCCTTCAACCTTAATGAAATGATTGCCGTGTGACAAAGAAACTTGCAAGTTAGGCAATAAGATTCTATAAGAAAATGCAAACCCTGCTAAGCATAGGTTCTCCCATCTAACTATTTCATATTAATAAAAAAGGTCTCTGAACCCACTCTTTTCAAGCTTCTTTCCAAGCTCTTATGACTTCCGCTACAACTTGTATCATGGAATGATATTTCTCTATCAATTATTATGTGTGGCTTACAACACCGTTAATCATTTAATTAGAGTAATGTTCAACTTAGTAATATAGCATAGTCCTTATTCTCATGTGGTTCTTTACACAGTTTATACATTAAACATTTTGTGTTTAACATCATTAAGCTGAATCACACATCATTTTATTTCTATATTCAGAAGCTCAAGCTTACTTAGTTCATCATCAGTGTCATTCATTTCGAAGAAGAGACACACACACATATATGTTAGACATGTACATTAGTGACATCTCTCCACATACAAGTAACCACATGTTCAAGCATTAACAACACATTTGCAATCCCAAAAGTCCAGAACCATTACAATTGGAAATGCATAATACATTCAGCAACATATAAAAAAGCATAAGCAGATACTTATCTTTGAACTTACAGGGAAACTGAGTCTAGGACAAGCACTCTCTACCCAACCATAGACAACTACAACCACACTTACTTGCAACTGTCACCCTCGAGCCGTATTCTAGATCCTGAGGGAGATGCTTGCTTAAGGGATTAAAACACCAAATTCCAACTGAAACATGGACTCCAGAGGACCTCCTTGATCATCCCACCAGCTGACCAGTGCTTCCTTCAATAACATAGGGAGTCCAAAGGTACTCCACCTCACCCCAAGTGCTCACACAAAGATTCACACCCTTCTAGAGAGTCTATAATCCACTGTTACAATAATGCAATAACCAAAAGTATTCAATCAAGTATTCCTTTGATGTTGCTTCACGATGGTCTCTTCTCAAAGCTACAGAGTCCACTGTCTCAACCCACAGCCTCCAGGGTACCCAAGCTATTATAGGGATCCAAAGATTCCATTCCAAACCATAGCCTTCAGGGACCCAAGTTGTTATAAGGCTCCATAGAACTCTATCTCAACCAACAACCTTCAGGGACCCAAGCTGTTATAGGGCTCCAGGGATCCTATCTCAACCCATAGCCTTCAGGGTCCCAAACTGTTATAGGGATCCCAAGACTAGAAACTTAACCCACAACCTCCAAGGAACTAGAGAATCAATCCCATTCTCTTCTCTTCGAATCTTCCTGCTGATTTTCTCACACTAGATGCTCGAATTTCCTATTTCTTCTATGTTTGCCTCTTTGTAAATTTATGTAGATGTTCTATGCTTGATGCAAATTTACTTTCACTACAACAATCACATAAACAATCAAGTAAAATGTTGATAGAACATACCAGTGGATCAATAGAAGACAAACCAGAAACAGATAAATGTGTTGGTGCATTATGACGGTCAACAGGATGCTTCAACCAACAAAGTCTCCTTGGTCAGCCAGCCCAGCATGTGTCACAACAGCCGTCAAAACAGCCAAACGGTCAACTCAAAGTCAACCCCAAAAAAGTCAATGCTGCCCAGAAAAGTCAACGCAGAACAGCGGCAACAGCAACAGCAACAACAGTAGCAACAACAAGTAAAAGTCAACGCATCACGGTCTACAGTCAACCTTTGACCTCGGTTCTTGTGCCAAAATGTACGGAATTCATAAATCGAAGTTTATGCCAAAAATCAGCTCCTTTGGACCATGCATTGACCAAACTCAACACTAGTCAAACATGCGTGGAAACCCTAACTGCAGTAGAATTCTCTTCGTCCTTCTTTCTCACGTGTGAACCGAAAACTGCCTCCAAGGAGCTCGAACCAATCAGAAGAGGAGAGATGATGTGTGAGGATGAGATGAGTGAAATGTCCTCCAACGTTGACTCTATTTATATCAATCACTGAGGGTGTGTGACACATTTGCTGGGGGTGTAAAACCTTAAGGCCAACTTGCACATATTTTGAAAGTATTAAAAATAAATTCAAAATAAATGTTCTGCTCATCGGATCAAGATGATCTTTAGATCGATCTTGCACCTCTTCGAAAGAGGAACCCAATAAAAATATTGGTGTCTTCATCTAAGCATCACAACATGGAGTTTGGACCTAGTTGTCCAATTTTAACACTCCCTCTCAACTAGGGAGAACTCCATCCACCTATGCAATCAAACATTGTGCGTCATCCCGCCGTAACTTGCTTTGCTGGCTTCTTTATTTCAGAACTGAAGTGGGTCAGTCACAAAGACATCATTCTCGGCTGACAGATTCATCCCAGAGGTCCGAAACCTCTATAGGACTCACAAAGAGTCTCATACCAACCCGAAGTTGGTTTACTTGATTCGAAGTCAGTTGGAGGTCTGAAACCTCACTATGCTTGATCCCAGATCAAGTGGTTGGACCGTGCAATCCTAGATAGAGAGTACGGCAATCTCTGATGCATCCATCAGTCTTTGCTGCTAGTCTCTAGCTTTTCCCACCTCATTGGCCAAATGAGAGGTACTTCCCATGAGCCTTGAACTCAATGGGTAGGATGCATACGGAGCACAGATAATGAGAGGTGAACCAACTCAATAATCACAACGGTGGGGCCAAAGCACACCAACAAGGTTTGGCAAGCCTAGCCCTGTGGTTTCTTATAGCTCCGAGAAGCTATCCCCAAAGCCCCCCAGAGCTCCCAGAGCTCATCGTCCAACAAGGCCCACATCACAGGGTCGTTCCACGATACCAAGACTCTCGTGGAAGGTTAGGAACTTGACCTTCCCCAAGGGCTTTGTGAGAATATCTCCGACCTACTCATCAATTCCTATATGATCGAGCCTTATGGTGTCTCGCTGTACCATATCTCGGATAAAGTGGTACTTGATATCAATATGCTTGGATCGATTGTGGAACACTGGATTCTCGGACAAGCGAATCCCACTCTGGTTATCACAGAGTATCACGGTGGTATCTAGCACATGTCCGAACAGCTCACTAAGGAGCTTTCGCAACCAAACTGCTTCACAATAGGCCATAATCGCTGCAATGTATTCAACCTCTGCGGTGCTCAAAGCCACCAACTTCTGCTTCCTGCTCATCCATGATATTGAAGCAGAACTAAGATTGAAGCAGTATCCTGATGTGCTCTTACGATTCGCCACACTGCTAGCCCAATCGGCATCAATATATCCAAGGAGTGTCACACTCCCGATAGTGTATCTCAACCCATGGTTTATCGTGCCCCGAAGATATCTCAGAAGATTCTTGGAACCAACCCAGTGAAAGTGATGAGGCTCAACCATCTGTTGACTCAAAGTGTTCACTGAAAAACATATATCTTGATGGGTGTTCACTAAGAACATCAGGGCCCCTACGAGTTGACGATACTCAGCAGGATTTGCCAATACGGGCCCAACAATGCTTCCACTCAACTTCTTGAAGTTGAGCTCCATCGGTGTCGACACGGACTTGCAGTCCACCATACTAAATCTTTCCAGAAGCTTCACAATGTATTTTCCTTGAGAAAGGAAAATCCCGCCAGGTCTCTGCCAGACCTCCAAGCCTAGGAAATAGTGCATCAGTCCTAGGTCCTTCATCTCGAACTCAACAACGAGCTCCCTCTTGCACTGATGAATGAGAGGGTCAACACCTGTCAGGAAGAGGTCATCCACATACAACACCAGAATGAGAGGCTTCTCCTTGACAACCTTGAAGTAAAGGTTCGAATCAGCATTACTACGAGTGAAGCCCAGCTTTATTAGGTAGCTATCTATCCTCTCGTACTAAGCTTTGGGTGCTTGCTTTAGCCCATAGAGGGCTTTCTTCAACCTGCAGACATGGGTGTCCCGATCCTGGACTTTGAACCCCATAGTTTGCTCCACTTATACCTCTTCCTTTATTGCACCATACAGAAATGCGGTCTTCACATCCATCTGATGGAGACTCCATACTTGCGTAGCAGCAAGGGCTATAATAGATCAAATGGTGGCATATCGGGCCACAGGTGCAAATATGTCATCATAGTCTATGCATTCCTTTTGAGAGAAGCCACGGGCAATGAATCTTGCCTTGAAGTTTTTAGCACTTCCATCAGATCCATGCTTGATCTTGTAGAGCCATCTCGAGGTGACAACTGTTTTGTCCTTCGGTCTTGGAACCACATCCCAAAAATCATTCTTCATTATGGACTCATACTCTTAGTGCATAGCATCCTTTCAGACTTGATGCTTTACGGCTTCCTCAAAAGATCTAGGCTTGGATTGTACAATAGTACTCATGGCTGCTAGATACCCTTGGTATCTACTCGGCTTCTTGCTTTCACGGAATGTCCCCCTTGGGGCCATATGTCCATTGGCATCCTCGAGAGTGTCCCTGAGCCATGATGGTCTCTTTCCCATTGAAGGAGGTGGATCAATCGGGTCCATCGGTTCTTCAACATTGGGCATTGTCTCGTCCTTCAGTCCTTCTTGATTTCCAGGCCTTGCTTCACAGTATTCCTCAGATCTCGGAAGATTGACTACTTTCCTCAGGGAAGCATCTTCGTCAAAGGTGACATTGTGGCATATATCCACTTCCCTTTGACCAGGAACATAGATTCTATAGGCCTTCAAAGTTTCACTGTAGCCTACAAACATTCCTTTCTTCCCAGAAGCATCCAGCTTGCTCCTCTTTTCTTTCGACACATGAAAATAAACAGGACATCCAAAAACTCTAAAATGTGAGACGTCAGGTTTCTTACCAGAGAAAACCTCTTCGGGAGTTTTGGAGTCTAGAGCGGAATGTGGGCATCGGGTTTGTATGTACACAACAATGTTTTCAACTTCTCCCCACAGAAACTTTGGTAGGCCTTGGTCACATAGCATGGCATGGGTAGCTTCCACAATGGTCCTCTTCTTTCATTCAGCAACACCATTTTGATTAGGAGTATAGATAGTTGTGGTCTCCCTTTTGATGCCAGCTTCTCTGCAAAAGTCCTTGAACTTGTTTGTATTGTAGTCAGTGCCATTATCAGTGTTAAAAATCTTGATCTTCTTCCCTGTCATATTTTCCACCAAGGCTTTGAAGGTACGGAACCACATGAAAGCCTCATCCTTCTTCTTTAAGAAGTATATCCAGGTCTTGCGAGAGAATTCATCTATGAACGTCATATAATAAGAACATCCTCCCAAGGATGTCATGGGCAACATACCAGATAGATCGAAATGGATGAATTAGAAGACATCAGATGTCTTTGTGACACTTGAGGGGAAAGGTCCCCTTGTATTCTTTCCTTTGGCACAACCCTTACATACACCTTCATGATTATTTGAAAACTCAGGCATCCCTGCCACCACCTTCCTTGCTTCTGGAAGGGCCTTGTAATGAAGGTGTCCAAACTTCCGGTGCCATAGTTCAGTCTGTCGGATAGTATCACATGTCATTTCTCCTAGTGGACTTCCTCCAACCTGGTAGAGTGTATCAAATCTAAACCCAATCATGATATCTTCCTTGAAGCTCTTCTTCCACACACGTACCTTTCCATTAGTGAATGCCACATTAAAACTTGTTTCTCCATACTCCTATAAGGATACGGTATGTTCTTCTTCAAATTTAGGTATATAGTAGATCCGTTATAATTTGACCTCAGACAAGTAGGTCATGCCCTCGGTCTTTCACGTGAGGAAAAGTATTACTCCAAGGATAATTTCTGGATAGTATCCTCAACCATGTTAGAGAGTGCCTTGAACTATGATGTGCCTTGAAAAACACATCGTACCACAAGTATTCCATAGTACGTGGATGTACAGTGAGGGAAGATACAAGAATGTATTCATTTATTTTATCAACAACATTTGATTCCTCATACCTAGAGTTTCTTGACCTTTTGAAACGTTGATCATTTCCACTAGAGGGAGCCTTCCTCTTTCCCTTGAACCTGTTGTTCCTTTGATTGTCATTCCTCCGGTTGTTGTTGTTGTCATCACCATTGGGGGAATCCTTCTTGAAAGGACATTCTCTAGCATAGTGACCTAGCCTATGACAAGTGAAACACTTGCCCTTCTTTCCTTGGGCCCCTGCTTTTCCTTTGTTCTTTGGACCACCAAAGTTATTCTTTCTAGAATGAGCAGCATAGGCAACATTTCCTTCATTTCCATACTTCTTCATTCTTGTCTCTTCTTGAACGCATCTCGATAGTACTTCGTCAAAGTCAGGTATCACATTATTATTTAGTATGGTAGTGTTGAACACATGCAATTCGGATGGGAGCCCTCCAAGTGCAGTGAGTACCATTTCTCGATCAGCTATTGTCTCCCCAATAGCTAGTAGATTGTTCCTGATCTCGGTCAACTTCAGAAAGTATGATGGAACAGACTCATCCCTGCCTTTTTTCATATTCTTCAATTGATTCTTGAAGAATAGTACTTGATTTGCATTGTTGTCCTTGAACATAAGGATTAAATTATCATACATCTCTTTGGATGTGCCCAGCTCAGATATGTAGGCCACCATAATCTTATGAATGGATTCCCTGATCATCAACTTTTCTTTGATCTCCCCCTTCTTGTACTTGGTTTTGGTAGCAGCAGTAGCAGTGGATGGAGGTTCTTGGATTTTACCCTACACATAGTCCATGCCATCTTGGTCTTCCAATTTAAGATCCAATATCATCTTCCAAGTATGGAAGTCATCCTTCCCAATAAATTTGTCATCCTCCTGGAAGCCATAGTTTTCGGAACCCATTTTCTTCTTCGATGATTGCTACAAATAGGGCTTGTCTTCACCTCACCTCTGATACCATGTGAATTTATGTAGATGTTAAATGCTTGATGCAACTTTACTTTCACTACATCAATCACGTAAACAATCAAGTAAAATCTTGATAGAACATACCAGTGGATCAATAGAAGACAAACCAGAAACATATAAATGTGTTGGTACGTTACGGCGGTCAACAGGATGCTTCAACCATCAAAGTCTCCTTGGTCAGCCAACCCAGCATGTGTCACAACAACCCTAAAAAAAACCACATGGTCAGCTCAAAGTCAACCCCAGAAAATTCAACGCTGCCCTAGAAAAGTCAACGAAAAACAGTAGCAAGTAAAAGTCAACACCGCTCGGTCTTCGGTCAACCTATGACCTCGATTCTTGTGCAAAAATGTACGGCCTACGAAAATCGAAGTATCCACCAAAAATCAGCTCCTTTGGACCATACGTTGACCAAAGTAAATGCTGGTAAAACCTACATGGAAACCCTAGCTGCAATAGAATCCTCTTCGTCCTTCTTTCCCACGTGTGAACCGAAAACTGCCTCCAAGGAGCTCGGACCAATCAGAAGAGGAGAGATGATGTGTGAGGATGAGATGAGTGAAAATTCCTCCAACGTTGACTCTATTTATATCAATCACTGAAGGTGTGTGACACGTTTGCTGGGGGTGTAAAACCTTAAGGCCGACCTGCACATATTTTGAAAGTATTAAAAATAAATTCAAAATAAATGTTCTTCTCATCGGATCAAGATGATATTTAGATCGATCTTGCACCTCTTCAAAAGAGGAACCCAATAAAAATATTGGTGTCTTCATCTGAACATCACAACATGGAGTCTGGACCTAGTTGTCGAATTTTAACACTCTTCCTTCCTTCAAACAAAATTCTTGCTGCTGTCTTTTTTCCTTGTTTAGCATTTGCTGCTGTGTCCTTGCTAACCTACAATGTGCAGTCTTTATGTTGGACTACTTCCCCCCCCCCCCTTTTTTTCCTCATGAAAAATGGGGCTGCGTACTATCTCTTGCAACCCATTTAATTTCAAGAACCAATTCATTAAATTCATGCACCAACCAATATTTTATGGTTGTTCTGTAATTCAGGTTTCTTTCTCTGCACAAGAAACCACGAAATCCCAAGAAATAAATCTTCCTCCCTAGCTCTAGAATCTATTTCCCTTTGACTTAGTCCCCTTTTTTTTGATTTCACATATTGAAAAAATATTTACAATGTAGTTTATGAGATAACCATGGGTGGGGCTATCACAATATCATTGAAAATAGTGTTATAAAATATGAAGATCCAAGTTCTTTGAATACCCAAATATCAAAAAGACTAACTTTTCATGGTTTCCTTTAGTTATTTTATAAAAAGGGTTAATATCAACTCAAACCTCCAATCATCCCTTGATTGAAGGGTTATGCTTCCTAAAACCCTAGAATTAATGCCCTTGGTTTTAGGAACCATTTTTTTTTGGAATAATTTTTTTTTTCCTGGTTGCTGCAGTTTGCATGAGTGAATTGGAGGTTTTTTAGAGGACCGTCAATGCTTGGAGGAAGGTAAGGAAACAATATCCCTTATTTTCCTCAAGCGCTTTGGGGAAGAAATCCTCATATAATCTCGTTCTACTAGTGTTAGTCTAAAACATGCACATTTATAATGAATTCGAACATGAAAATCAAACGTAACTCATATATTTAACCAAATTTACTCATTCATCATTTATAACTATAAAAACCATACTTTATATTGATGGTGGAAAAAAAGTGAAGATTTTAAGTATATGCAGATGTAAAAATGAATCATGGATGGGCCTTGTGTTCTAAAATATTGGGCACCATCATCATGCCCCACATTAAGGTTTTTAACATCCCTATGCAAAAAAATTATTGTTGAATCCCCCTAATTCTATTATTGTTTCTCCTTGTACCATTGCCTTATGTCCCATGATGTATATCTTGTAATGAACCCTTATAACAACCATCAACCTACTTAATATTTTTCCAATTCTCCTCCCCTTTTCCCCTGTCCACATCTATTGGTGGTGAAAGATGTAAGAGGATGTATTTTTAATCTTAATACAATTCAATTCACCTTTGGATTCTCAAGGGATTCCTTGCAGAGTGTGGATATAAACAAGGATGTTTTTAGCGTGCTAGATGAATGCGCTTATCTGATTTGTAGTCCACGAGGAAGTGAATGCCACCTCTTTTGGAAAGTCTTAGCTGCCTCAACTCCTAAAATCCTTAGGGTATCTTTCAAGTGGGCAATGTAATTTCCTTGATTTTGCTCCAAAATTAGTGCTACATCCATATTTAAGGCAATAAATTTATGGATGGATATTATTTCCTCTGGCTTTAGGGATTTAACCTTGATCTAGATAAGGATGTGTATATCCTCTTCCCTATTTTTTCTTAACTCAACTACCCTCGACATTTCATGTTGAAGCAAAGATTGAAAATGAAATAAGGTGAACATCCCCAATATATCTAGTTGGGATTTAACAGTAAGGATGCAGAAAGGAAAGATTGTGTAAATAAAACTCACACATCTTACCCCTCACCTCTTCATCACTTGCTTGGCATATATCTATAAATTCCTTTGGGGTTTATATTTTAAATCCAGCTTGTTGTGTCAGAATTTATATTTGAAACTTATATCACTATTACTTGAGATAAAGTGTGTAAACCTTAGCCAACTGAATGCATCTCAACAAGTCTTACAATATTTAGGCCATTTTAGCTATTGATATCTCAATTACCTAAAATTTATTAATTTGGGTAGGCATATTTCCTTTGGTTCTTTCTAACTATGCCCTTAGTGACATATTTTCCAGTTAAAACTTCATGTGCTCATCCACACCTTGCATTTTTAAAATATGGAGTTTCTCTTGTATGTGGTGCAACTATTGTTCTATATTTCCTTTGATACCTTCTTCCCACTTCCCCTCTTTCCACTTGGCTTCAACTATATTTTTTTCATTCAAGGGCCTCAAACTTTGCTACCTCCAATTCCTTCAAATTTTACTGCAATATGTTCTCTATAGGTGATGTTGTCTTCTCTTCCTTCAATGCTATCGCTAGGCTTCCTACATGGATATGAGAATATTTTTCACGTGTTCATTGTAGAACTTCATTATCTTCTTTATTTATAGGTTTTTCTTTTAGCTGCATTTGGACTCTAGTTCTTGATGGGGGTTGTGGGGGGATTGCTCCCCCTTTATTGTCACTAAGGGGTCTAGTGGGGATGATGAAAACTCTTTGGAGCCCCCTTTGGTGGGGTTTTTGGGGTAGCACCATTGAAGATAAAAATTTCCTTGTAAAATATTGTAATTTCATATTCAATCTAGATTGTTCAACATTAGGTCATATATTTTAAGGTAGATATTATGTTAGGGTATTTTTTCCTAGAAGGAAACCCTATTTTTATGAGGGAATTGTATTGCAACTGTGTATTATTAAGATACCATTATTTTTGAGGGAGAGGACTATGAGAGAGAGAAAATGAGGTTGCAGTGGATGTAATGTAGGATGTAATCCCTTCATTTTGCTAGATGGAATAAAATGAAGGACTCACTATTTTTCTGTGGATGTAGTCCAAATCGGGTGAACCTCATATATTGGTGTCTCTTTTGTGTTGTTTCATTCTATGTTTTATTTTTGCATTCATTTTGATTTTATTGATATGTGGTATTATTCCTAAAAAAAATTATCTTGCTGACAAAACTCATAGGAAAGGAGTGTTCTTGGTTTGAGTGGGAGAAGTGGTGAGAGAAGGTTTTATGGACGAGAAGTAATGGCCAAAAATACTCGCCATGGAAGATGCAAATGGAAGATTATTTATCGGAAAAATATTTTTCTACCATTGGTTGGAATAACAAAGAAACCAAGAACTATGAAAGATGAAGAATGAGAGATTATTTATATAAATTCACGGGGATAAATAGGGATATGCTTTACAACATTGGTGGCTTTCAACGTTTTGAAAGAAAAGACAATGAAGGGTTTGATGATGAAATTGGCTAAAATGTATGAAAAATGCTTAGCTTCCAACAAGGTATTTATTATGAGAACCTATTTAATATATATTATGTAATAAGGTAAGTCTATTTTTAATCATTTATACGAATCTAACATGATCACCGGTCAATTAAATTCTATAGGAGTAAACTTTAATGATGAGGTTAGGGCTCTTTTGATTTTGTGCTTATTTCCAGAAAGATGAAATGACTTGGTCATGGCTATGAGTAATTCCATCTCTGGTTCAAACACTTTAAAGTTTGGTGACGTTGTTGGTTTTATACTTAGAAATGAAATGTGATGGAAAAGCACATGTGAGATGTCAAAGAATGCTTTGACTGTAGAGAATAGGGGAAGATAAAGGAAGAGAGGAAAACGCCTAGGGAAGTGTGGATATTTGAAGAAGGTTAGATACAAATCTAAAGGGAGGCTAGAATGTTGACATTGTGGAAAGAAAGGACACAAGAAGAAATATTGTTTGTATTTAAAAGAAAAAAGGGGAGATGGACAACAAGAGAATAATAAGGAATAAAATGTAGTAGGTGATGTGTTACAAGATGCTTTAATATTTTGTTTGGATAACATTTTTTATTCTTGGGTGATAGATTCAAGGGTGATAGAAATCTAGTTTCAACATGTTAGTTGGGAAGTGAACATTGTACAATCACATTTATAATAAATTCATGGAAGGCCACTAGAGCTTCTCTAATAATAGCAAAATGAGAGAAGGTATGTACATTGTATTCATGTACTGGTAATGCTAACCTTTCTATTTCTTTAGATTCCAGAGGAGTGAATACACCATTGCAGCACCATAAGGTCTAGCACATGAATGAGAAGGGGATGCAAATTCCCCACTCAAGGAAATTATTGCCAAATTTGAATAAGGTTGATTTGGACTTCTGTTTTCATTTTGTTTATGAAAAATAAAAAAGAGGTAGATTTATCAGAGTTGGGAAGGGAAAGGAGAGTGAAAATTCAAAGCTTGTGCATATAGATGAATGGGGATTGAATCATGTATCATATTTTTGGGGCTCCTATTATTATGTTACCATTATTGATGACGCAACTAGAAAAAAATGGGTTTATTGCATTAGAAACAAATTTGATTTATTTGATAATTTTAGGAAATGTAAAGATTTGGTTGAGAATGAGACAAGAAATAAGTTGAAGTGTCTTAGATTAGACAATGGAGGTGAATATTGCAACAAGGATTTTGATAGTTATTGTTCATACCATGGGATTTATAGAAATAAGACAATTCCAAGAACATCACAAGAAAAGGATGAAGAGTACAATCATGAAGTGTGCAAGGAGTTTGAGATTACATGTAAGATTGCTCTTACAATTTTGTGAAAATGCTGTCAATACTGTAGTTTATGTAATAAATAGAGGGCCTTCAAGTTCCTTGGATGATGAAATTCCAAAGGAGGCTTGGATAGCCGGTGAAAAGGTAAACTAATCATTTTGAAGACTTTTGGTTGTGAAAAATTTGTCCATATTGATAGAGAAAATATAATAAAACTTCAAGAAAAATACAAGAAGTGTAATTTTATTGGACAGGCGGTTAATGATTTTTTCTATTTCTTAATTGATTATTAAAATCAAAAAACCATTAAGAGTAGATATGTGGTATTCAATAAGAAGGTCATGTACAAATATTAGTTTCAAATAAAGAAACAAAAGGAAAACACAATCTGTGATGAAATCATAGATTTTTTTTTACAAAGGTGCCAAAAAACCAAAATTTTCAACAACATTAGCAACAATAGGTACCTTAAACTCCTACAAGTGGGTAATTAGAAGATAAAACATGTTAATTATACCTAATAAATGATACTCTCCTTCATTGTATCATGTATTTTTCACTAATCGCTAGTGAACCAGAAATATATGAAGAAGTAAAGCAAAAAGAAACTAGGAAGAATTGTTAGCAAGGCATGAAAGAAGAGATGGACTCTTTGGTACATAAATAGCATTTAGACTTTGTCCTATTTCCTATAGGTAAAATAGCATTGCAGAATAAATGGGTTTATAGTTTGACATAATGTTAATTTTTGAACATGTTCTATGCCATTTCAGATTAGGGCACAAAATACTGAAGCAGATAGAACAAATAAATCGATTGATGGAAGACAAGCCAACAATAGAAAAAAAATAAGAATTATGGCATTACGACAATCAACAGGATGCTTCAACCAACAAAGTCTCCAATAGGTCATTCAGCCAAGTGTGTCACACAACCTTAAAACGCTACATCAAGAAGCCCTAATTCAACTCCATGAGAAAGCCCTAACACAAAAGCACCCAAAAGAGATAAGATAATTTCCTCCACACAATGTGTGTGAAATGATCTCCAAAAATATCCTATTTATAATCATCTGTGGGGGTGTGTGACACGTCCTTTAAGAAATTTAAGTCTATATTATATTCGAGGCCGACCTAGCACATAAGTGGAATAAATTCAAAATACATGTTCTGCTCATCCGATCGAGATGATCTTTAGATCAATCTTACACCTCTCCAAAAGAGGAATCCAATAAAAATATCAGGATCATCACCTGAGTAGCACAACCCGAAGTTTGGACCTACTTTCCCAAAATTGACACTCGCTCTCAACTAGGGAGAACTCCATCCACTTGTGAAATCCAAACATCGCGTGTCATCCCGCCCTAACTTGCTTTGCTGGCCTCTTTATTTCAGAACAGAAGTGAGTCAGTCACAAAGACATCATTCCCGACTAACGGATTCAGCCCAGAGGTCCAAAACCTCTATTGAACTCACAAAAAGTCTCATATCAACCCGAATTTGGTTTATCTGACCCATAGTCAGTAGGAGGTCCGAAACCTCACTTGGACTCAAGAGAGTCATATACTAACCCGAAGTTAGTTTCACTGACCCAAAGTCAGTAGGAGGTCCGAAACCTCTCTAGACTTGATCCCAGATCAAGTGGTTGGACCGTGCCATCCTAGATAGAGAGTACGACAATCTCTGATGCGTCCATCATTCTTTTCTACTAGTCTCTATATTTTCCCACCTCATTGGCCAAATGAGAGGTACTTCCGATGAGTCCGGAACTCAAATGGGTAGGATGCATACGGGGCACAGATAATGAGAGGTGAAAAAACTCAATCATCACAACGGTGAGGCAGAAGCACACCAAAAAGGTTTGGCAAGCCTAGCCCTGTGGTTGCTTATAGCTCCGAGAAGCTATTCCCAAAGCCCCGAAGAGATCCTAGAGCTCATCGTCCAACAGGACCCTCAGAATAGGGTTGTTCCATCATACTAAGATTCTCATGGAAGGTTAGGAAATTGACCTTCCCCAGGGGCTTTGTGAGAATATCCACGACCTGCTCATCAGTTCCTATATGATCGAGCCTTACAATGCCTCGTTGTACCATATCCCAGATAAAGTGGTACCAGCCATCAACATACTTGGATCAATCGTGGAACCCAGGATTGTATGAAAAACGAATCCCCCTTTGGTTAACACAAAGGATAACGGTGGCATCTAGCACATGCTCAATCAAATCACTGAAGAGATTTCACAACCAAGTGACTTCACAACAGGCCATACATGCTACAATGTATTCGGCCTCAGTGGTGCTCAAGGCTACCGACTTCCGTTTCCTACCCAAAGCAGATCTACGTGTGAAGCAGCATCCAAATGTGCTTTTGTGATCCACCACATTGCCAGTCCAATCAACATTAGTATATCCATGCAGTGTCATGCTCTCGACAGTGTATCTCAGCCCATGGTCTATAGTGCCTGAGAGATATCTCAAGAGTTTCATGGCGCCAACCCAGTGAATGTGATGAGGCTCAACCATCTTTTCACTGCAAAACATATGATCAGACTGGTCTTCAATGAGAACATCAGGGCCCCTACAAGTTGACAATACTCAGTAGGATTTTATAACATGGGCCCAACAACGCTTCCACTCAACTTATTAAAGTTGAGATCCATCGGTGTCGACACGGACTCGCAGTCCACCATGCTGAATCTTTCCAGAAGCTTCACAATGTATTTTCCTTGAGAAAGGAAAATATTGCCAGGTCTCTGCCAGACCTCCTGACCTAGGAAGTAATGCATCAGACCTAGGTGCTTCATCTCAAACTCAGATGCGAGCTCCCTCTTACACTGATGAATGAGAGGGTCAACACTTGTCAGGAAGAGATTGTCCACATACAACACCAGAATGAGAGTATTTTCTCTATCAACCTTGAAGTAAAGGTTCGGATTAGCATCAAGTAGCTATCTATCCTCTCGTACCAAGCCCTGGGGGCTAGCCAACCTACAAACATGGGTGTCTCGATCCTGGACTTCTAACCCCAGAGGTTTCTCTACATACACCTCTTCCTTTATCACACCATGCAGAAAGGCGGTCTTCACATCCATCTAATGAAGATTCCATCCTTGCATATAAGCAGGGGTAATAATAGATTACAGGTGCAATCATAATCAATGCCTTCCTAGAGAGAAGTCACAGGCAACACATCTTGCCTTTCCCATCAGATCCATGCTTGATCTTATATCGAGGTGACAACATATTTGTCCTGTAGTCTAGGGACCATATCCTAGACATCATCCTTCATAATGGACTCGTACTCTTTGTGTATCACATCCTTCCAGACTTGATGCTTTACAGCTTCTTCAAATGATCCAGGCTCATATTGTACTCATGGCAGCTAGAAACCTTTGGTATTTATATTGCTTCTTATTTTTCTTCCAGAATTTCCCCCTTGAAGCCATATGTCTTTGATCCATGAGGGTCTTCTTTCTTTCAGAAATGATATTAGCTCAGGAGCATATACGGTTGTAGTCTTCCTCTTAATGCCAACTCCTCTTGTGAGAGAAGACATCTGAAAGAACATTCTCTCAAACATATTAGATAAGACAGTGTGAATCAGATGTCTTTGTGACACTTGAGAAATGAAGAAAAGTCTCCAAACCTTTTCTTGGATGTAGCCATGACAAATACTTTCAGAATTATTTTAAATGAGGGCATCCCAGACATCAACTTGGAAAGGGCTTTGTAATCATGGACCTGAATCTTATTCTCCCACTGTCAAGGCCATACAAGAATCATAGCCATATACTCTCATATAGCTATCATGAATCTTGATAGGTATCACATACTTTCATATCAATTATTACAGTGTCGTCATGTGTAATATTCCTTTTTTAGGAACTGCTCATGAATCCGACAAATGAGAATCCTTTTTCGAAAAACATTACCAATAAAAAACTGGATCTATTCCAGAGATTTACTGTAGGGGCATTTACTGGATATGTCAAATTTGAAAAAAGGGTGAGATCCAGAGGCTAGCTGGCCCACTAACAGACTCTGTCTATAGAACTATGTTGAAGGCTAATATTTCCCTTTCAGGACTATTGACAAGCAGCTCAAGGAGAACGTTGTATAAGCAAAAATATGCAACAAAAACGCAGATTAATGCTTGGTTCCTCTCATATGGGCTGTATGTGACTTATGTATGGAATTTTGGCTGAAAAAAATGAACTTAGAGACCTTAAACAGATCTCCCACAAACTAGACTAGCTGAAAACTACTGAAAGAGGAAGGTTGCAGCAAAATGGAAATCCTACTTCAAAATTTGCATAGTTTCTTCAGAAAATCTAGAGGAATCAGAAAATTATCAGATCAGATTTTATATCATATGTATAGCTCATCATTTGACAAAAAATACAGAAAACATCACTTCAAAAAGACAACCAAGTGGGGAAAAGCACCACTAATGACCCATAAACGCTGTTTTTCTGAGTATTGAGTTATAGGAGTATGAAATAATGGTTTTTTCCCTTATATTAGACAATACAGGAGCATCATTCAAGATGGTTTCAGAAAAAAATACCAACAACAAAGTTAAACAGGCCTCCCTTGCTCAAATAGCTGAAAATGGACAAAACCCCAAAACATGGAAATGCCGGAGCTGCTGCAAAGAGAATACGTTGTCTATTGAAGGAAATACTCAGAAAATGGAGAAATAAATCTGATATTCATATTATATTACTCAATGAGGCAAAGAAACAGAGATCTAATCTCCTTTACAATGAAATTATGATCACCCGGCAAGGGTTTTCCCACATACACTGAAAGTACAAAGAAGCAGCTGCAAATATAAACTGAAATAACGCAGTAAGGCTATAGATCTGCATGAAATGGCTGAATACACATGAGAAATGGCTGAAATTCTATTAATTAGCTCTCAGAAGAAGGATTGAGCTTCCCTTTGGGAAACTAGCTCAAAAACAATGGGGTTTTAACCCCTTCCACTGCACCTCTGAAAAAGAACACAATATCCTCAAGGGACTGCGCAGATTTGGAGTACAAGTGCTTGGCACAACACCTGAAAGTGGAAATTACAGATCAGAAGCTTCCCTTAGATATCTTGCTCCAAGATCTCCAAGAAAAGGCAGGGCATTCCCACATGAGAAAACCCTTGCACTCAGCAGTGCAGCAACTTAGCTGAACAACTAAGTATGTAGGAAGTCTAAGCAGACCTCATGAAAGTATAATCTCCAATCTAAACCCAAATGGATTCCCTTCCTTCATTATATAGAAAATGAGCTTCTCCTCCAAGGGCCCCACTCCACTAGGGTTTGTTTCTTTGCCAAGCTTTCCCCCTCTAGGGTTACGTTGTCCCATTAAGTGGAGAACAACTAGATGCTGCGTGGTTTGATTTAGTCAATGTGACTAAATGCATCTTCTAAGAATCTTCCTTGATTGAGTCTCTTTTCCTTGCCCCTTTTCACATTTAAGGAGTCTTCAAATTGTTTTGCTGAATTTGCCTCCATTCACCTTGAGCTGCCTTATTCATGGATCCATTCTTTTAAGGACAAGTTGAGTTGACTTGGTCAACTTAAACTTGTTCACACATGTGGATGCTTGAGCTGGTTATTTCATGGCCCCTTTTTACATTGTGAGGTGTTTTTTTATTCATGCTAGAGTAGTTTTTATGAGCCTCCTTGCTCACTTATTCATGCATTTGAATTTATTGACAAAATTTAATATTCCACTTAGCTATGAGCTAAGTTGGGAATATTACAGTCTCCCCCTCCCAAATGTTGCTTGTCCTCAAGCAACTGCAAGGGTGCTGCAAAATTTCTTCTCCTTCTTTTGTGGCCTTCTCATCCATAGCCCTCATCCCTGCATCAGATTTTCTGCCAAAGTGTTTGTCTTCCAATGGTTCCTCCCAAGTGTACAAGTTGGCCTGTGGTGAATAAGCCCAATGGCTCTTGGCATGGAAAAATGGAAGGCTGATATGGGAACATTCTTGCTGATCCAAGGCCTCCTCAAGATAGGAGTGGTGACAATCATGGAGCACTTCATCATAAATGAAAGACTCTCCTCGCCATGCTATCATCCAAGCAAAATTTGTTGCCTCCCAAGATGGCAACTCATGGTAAATATTCTCCACCTTGAGCTCTTGCAAAGAAGGTGGGCTGAATGGCTGAACATGATAGGCAAAATAGCCTACCCCACGCTGTCTCCCTCTCCACTCATGGCAAGTGTAGAGTACATACTGTTCTTGGGCTATAGTAAGGTTTCCCTTTAATGGCAAAACAAAGGTTGGATCTCCAAAGATCCTTCCTCCAAAGTCATGGGCCTTGCTGGCCCAATTCATTCCATTCAAAGTGAATGGCACATCACCACCATATGTCATCCAAATCAGAAATTTTCTGAAGTTTATGTGAAATTGAAGATGATACATATGGCTCCCAAGGTGGGTACAACGTAGTTTCCCAACTACTGATTTAAAACATCAAGTGGCAAGTTGCCTCCCAAAGAATTTTCAGCTATGCATGTCAACTCATCTACTAAAAAGTAGTGAGAAACAATATATATCAGTTGCATACAATCAAAACAACAAAGCACTTGCTCCAAGTCATGTAGAGATGGGTTATCATCATTACAAAATGTGGCCCTAAAGTGACCATAACACCCATGAATAATCTTGCTCTCTTGCAGAGCAATGCATTGCTTACAATTGGTGAGAAGATACAAATTCTTAATAGAATAATCAATAAGAACATAGATGTATTTCTTTTCATGCCTCATGTGTGAGCTGAAGATGTGATTCATGAGTGAGCCCCCCCATAAAAATCTCCCCATAAATTTATGCAAGATGAAAGGATGCACACTTCTTTGGAAATAATCCATCATCAAAAACTTGCTCTTAGAGGACAACGCTGTAGGCTTAAGTAGAAATGCTCTTGTCACTCCAGGACTCTTCCTCTTGAAATTCCACATGCGAAAACCATTCACCCTTGTGCTGCTATGTGAGAGGATTTCCCTCCCTTCCATCATTGCTGAAAGGTACCCTTCTTGCACTTTGGATGTGCCATGCATTCCTCTTGGAATGTTGTGTTGAGGATGGAGAGTTTTCAGCCCATACTCTCCCAAAAGTAACCATAGCAACAACGACTCTTGTTGCTTCCTTACAGTATCAATGTGTGGATCATGGAGCAATGATGTAATGATGGACATGTGGGGTGCTCCATCAACATAGTGCAAGCTAGCTCTCCCATTCCACACCATGTGGGAGTTGTTCCTCCTCCCAAACCAAGATACATACTTGAAATATATCTCAACCCAAAATACATGTGAATGCATGAGACATACCTCAAACATGGGTAAGTATTTGGACATAAGATTCAGCATATAATGTCCAAACCCTCCTTGTGACAACCATAACAACCATTCCTTCCCATTATGTAACCTTCTCTTGGAGTACAAGGCATGAGTCATGAGAATCAGAAATTTTGGGGAGTACCCACACTCACCCAACGGAAACCAATGCAGATTTCCTTCTCCCTGCTTCATATCAGGATATGGTAAGTGGTTTTCATGCCACTTACTTGCTGCTCTTATCACTTCACCATGGCTGAAGGTGAAATGTATATTTGGGGCTTTAGGGAAGCACCCATCATAGTGCATCACCTCCCTCAACTCATCAAGGAGGTGGCCATACTTGAAAACAATCTTGGCCCATAGTTGGCCATGAAGCTTATAAGGTAGAACACTCCCCTTGGGAGTCATGGCCTGCACATATAAGGTAAGAGAGCACATGCAATCATAAAATAAAATGTTATTTTCATAAATATGCTTCTTAACCATAACCTCCAGCATAGTGACAATGTCTCCTCTGACCTCTGGTGTATTCATTGTATCATGTTGAGGGAACACTTTGTTTTTCTTCTCATCAGGGGATTGCCCTAATGGCCCTTCTTCAAATAAATAGGCATCAAGACATAGATCATCATAGAGAGATGGATGAACTAATGTGCATGGATCTTCTTGCCTTCCTTGTGCATCATTCTTCATAAATAAAGAGGGGTAGATATTGCTTACCCTATGAAACTCTGTAATATTCTAGATCTCACCATTTGATAATGATGGCACATACTGCACACGGATTGTGCCACCATCTCTACATGTGAGATTCTCTGAAAATCCTTGCAAAGGTGCAAGAGCTTCTCTCCTTGGTGAAACGGTCCTCACCACTTCTTCTTCTTGAGATTCTAGGGGTGCCTCTGTTATGACTGCGCTGTCACCCCCAACTTTTTCTATGAATATAGGAAATGTCCCATCCTCAATAGGAAACCCTAGATCTTGGTCTTCCCTTGAAGGAGGAATTCCCATGTCTTATTCTTCTTCTTCTTCTTGAACCCTCATAAAGGTTTCACTGTAGTCCTCTTCTTTTTGAAACCCTCTTGGAGTTTCTCTGCATCTTTCTGCTTCCAACTATTCAACCCCCTTTGAGAGGCTCTTCTTGGATCTGAATATTGATGAGAGTAATCTCATCCTCTCCATAATTTCTGCTTTCTGCTTGCTGCTTCTCCTTAGCACTTTTCTGATAGCTTGATCTCACAAGCTGGGCCAGAGATCATGCTTTGATACCATTGTAATGTTCCTTTTTCAGGAACTGCTCATGAATCCGGCAAATGAGAATCCTTTTTCGAAAACATTACCAATCATCAAATGGATCTATTCCAGAGATTGAATGTAGGGGAATTTATTGGATATTTCACCTCTGAAAAGAGGGTGAGATCCAGAGGCTAGCTTTTCCACTAACAGAATCTGTCTATAGAACTATGTTGAAGGCTAATATTTCCCTTTCAGGACTATTGACAAACAACTCAAGGAGAATGTTGTATAAGAAAAAATATGCAACATAAACGCAGATTAATTCTTGGTTCCTCTCATATGGGCTGTATGTGACTTATTTATGGAATTTCAGCTGAAAAAAATGAACTTAGAGACTTTAAACAGATCTCCCACAAACTAGACTAGCTGAAAACTACTGAAAGAGGAAGGTTGCAGCAAAATGGAAATCCTACTTCAGGATTTGCATAGTTTCTTCAGAAACTCAAGAGGAATCAGAAAATTATCAGATAAGATATTATATCAGATGCATAGCTCATCATTTGACAAAAACTATAGCAAAAATCACTTCAGAAAGACAACCAAGTGGGGAAAAGCACCACTAATGACCCAGAAACGCTGTTTTTCTGAGTATTGAGTTACAACAGTATGAAATAACGATTTTGTTCCTTATATTAGACAATATAGGAGCAACATGCAAGAGGGTTTCAGAAACAAATACCAACAACAAAGTTAAACAACCCTCCCTTGCTCAAATAGCTGAAAATGGACAAAAACCCCAAAACATGGAAATGCTGGAGCTGCTGCAAAGAGACTACGCTGTCTATTGAAGGAAATACCTAGAAAATGGAGAAAGAAATATGATATTCATATTATATTACTCAATGAGGCAGATAAACAGAGATCTAATCTCGTTTACAATGAAATTATGATCACCCGGCAAGGGTTTTCCCACATACATTGAAAGTACAAAGAAGCAGCTGCAGATATAAACTGAAATAACGCAGTAAGGATATAGCTCTTCATGAAATGGATGAATACACATTATAAATGGCTGCAATGCTATTAATCAGCTCCCAGAAGAAGGATTGAGCTTCCCTTTGGGAAATTAGCTAAAAAACAACGGGGTTTTAACCCCTTCCACTGCACCTCTGAAAATAACACAGTATCCTCAAGGGACTGCAAAGTTATGGAGTACAAGTGCTTGGCCCAACACCTGAACGTGGAAATTACATATCAGAAGCTTCCCTTAGATCTCTTGCTACAAGATCTCCAAGAAAAGGCAGGGCATTCCCACATGAGAAAACCCTTGCACTTAGCAGTGCAGCAACTTAGTTGAACAACTAAGTATGCAGGAAGTCTAAGCAGACCTCATGAAAGTATAATCTCCAATATAAACCCAAATGGCTTCCCTTCCTTCATTATATAGAAAATGAGCTTCTCCTCCAAGGGCCCCACTCCACTAGGGTTTGCTTCTTTGCCAAGCTTTCCCCCTCTAGGGTTACGCTGTCACATTAAGTGGAGAACAAATATATGTTGCGTGGTTTGATTTAGTCAATGTGACTAAATGCAGCTTCTAAGAATCTTCCTTGATTGAGTCTCTTTGCCTTGCCCCTTTTCACATTTAAGGAGTCTTCAAATTGTTTTGCTGAATTTGCCTCCATTCACCTTGAGCTGCCTTATTCATGGATCCATTCTTTTAAAGACAAGTTGAGTTGACTTGGTGAACTTAACCTTGTTCACACATGTAGATGCTTGAGCTGGTTATTTCATGGCCCATTTTTACATTGTGAGGGGTTTTTTTATTCATGCTAGAGTAGTTTTTATGAGCCTCCTTGCTCACTTATTCATGCATTTGAATTTATTGACAAAATTTAATATTCCACTTAGCTATGAGCTAAGTTGGGAATATTACATCATGATATTATCATATACATCACTATCATATTTCACTTGTTCAAAAACTTTAAATTCTTCTCTTACCATGGTTCCAAAGACTCCAAATATGTGATTGTCCACGGCTCCAAAAACTTTCACAGTTCACACTTTCAAGTTTATCATTGTTAAAGTATGTAACGACTATCCTTGATCTTGACTGATTGAGCCTCCATAGAGATATAATGGAGTTACTGAAGCAACTATACAATAATGTGACAACTCCATAGTTATATTATCGTCTACTAAAAGTCTAAACCTTTTATCACTAGGCCTGCTTCAGTAGACTTAAAAAGTCACAATTCTTCACAATGTTGTTTCAAAATAACGGTGCAGAGAGCAAAAAATATCCCCACAGCGACACTTAAAGCCCGTCAGTCCAACATGTTTCTTGCAGAAAGTGTTTAACTGATCTACTATTTGCACAGGCTGCTGAAGACCTATAGTACTACCAGAAGAGAGTTTCTACAGGCTTTAGCACAAGATCTCAGAAATATTTAGAAAAAAAATTCATTGTCGAAGTACTTCCAAAAGAAAATTTCACAATAATTAACGCAAAGGATGGGATCTTATTGAACCTGGCTACTGGTCCCTTCACTGTTTCTTTTCCATATCTCTAGAGATATAATCCCATATGAATCTTTGTAACTTTCAGTGTTCAAAAGCTACATCGGACTCCATAGAACCGGGTGTTTGAATTAGGCAGTGTGGGAGTCTTTCGGTCAGAGAAACCTTGTTGTCGATGAAATCTAATTGGAATGCCAAAGAGTCCAATATAACACGAAGAAGGCAATTAAAAAAAACATCCTCTCTCAATTGAAAAGACTCAATTTCATGCTAGCAGTCCAACTGGGTTTGCTACTGAAACTACTGCTATTGGTGGATCTTGATCTTGAAAAGGATATGCATTCGCATCTGTACTCGGAAAGGACTATGTATGGTCCAGCGTTATGCGTGAAATTTTGCACCAGTTGCATAGAAATAAGTATAATATAACATGCACCATCTTTCTTTTGCTTTCTCTCTTGCTTGCTGTCTACGGGAATAGGCTAAGATGCCACCGTCACTGCTACTGTTGTCCATCTCGCTTTCGGTCCCGATCGGTTGACGTGTTGTTTTTTTTTTGTTTCTCGCTGGTTTCAATGTCGCGGTTGATTTCACGATCAATAGATTTCGTGATTTATCTAGCAGGCAGCCGGTCATGCCTGCGATGCCTACGTCTGAAACGAAAGAAGGAATTGATGTCATGTTCGATGTGGAGTCCAGATTACTCAAATCAGAAGAATTCCTATGCTTGTTCAGAGACGACTCGTTTGTGGTTCTGGGCAAGGTTTTCAACCCCCGAAGCGAGTCCTGGCGCCTGATTCTGCCCATGCCCTGCGGTCCACAGAGGTATGGCCTCACCAATTTCATCTGTGTGGCCGTGGAAGGACACCCAGAGCTTTCCCATGTACCACCCGTCGTCTTCCGGTGCAATTTTCCGCTACGATCCTATACGCTCGCGGTGAGAGTGGTGCTCCAGGATGAGCTACCCCAGGGGTAGCTTCTCTTACAGGGTCTTTAGCGACAACACCAATGTCATTGCTAGCTGAGCTCTCTGGTCAGCTCATGTAAAGGCGTTATGGGAGGTCAGAGGCCACCATACACAGTACAACAAGTGTGTTAGCATGTGGGCTTTCATTTCTTCACTTGGGTAGTGAATACCTCTTTCATATCAGTTGACAACAACATCGCAACATTTCAAGAAGCCACATAATTCAAACCCTTGTCCACTGTAAAATCCCAGGAATTCAACAAAACAACCTTGACCGATTACAACAAGCGGAGATTATATCCCTCGCAATTTTTTCGACCTTTTCTTCCATATCTGATTTTGTCGGATACATTTTCTAGATGAGTCCCATATGCTGGGCTTCCAGGGTATCGATCCTCCTACCCGTCAAAGACAAGTCATGGGCGTTGCCGTCACCAATCAATTGGGGAAATTGCTGTAGAATCCCAAGATCGGCCGTGATGGCTATCTACTTCTTTGACGCAAAAGAAGGCATCTTTGCTGCAATACAGAATTTTGTAGGTCATAATTAGGTCCACATCGGCCCCTATGCAGGCCCTGTGGATGGCAGCGATGACAGGCTTCCGACATTTCTCGATAGCAAGGCCGCCTGCATGTGATTTATGTTTCACCTCAGCTTTTCTCTCACTCTGCCTTCATCATCATCGACATGATCCTTGCCCTGAGAGACAACGATGGAACCCAAGGTGGAGAGATCGATGCCGGAGCAGAAATGGTTGCCAAAGCTTATTCAGACTAATAATTCTAATGGAGGGGTTCTCGTCCAGTGCCGATAGAAGTCCAGGTAATTCTGTAAAGAAATGGGTGGGTGGCCACCGTACACCATACACGCTAACACCAACGTTGAGTTCCTCTTCTCCTCGGCTTATATGCCCAGCAACCTCGGCCCTAGAACGGCCCTATGAATCTGAATTTTAGCCTTTAAAACATCCCTTCAACAGATCTGTCCCTTGAAATAGATTGGACTTTGTATTCCCCTTTTCTCTTATACCATGTTAATTTCTGAACATGTTCTATGCCATTTCAGATTAGGGCACAAAATACTGAAGCAGATAGAAAAAATAAATCGATCGATGAAAGACAAGGCAACAACAAAAAAATAAGAAGAATGATGGCGTTATGACGATCAACAGGATGCTTCAACTAGCAAAGTCTCCAATAGGTCATTCAGCCAAGCATGTCACACAACCTTAAAACGCTACATCAAGAAGCCCTAATTCAGCTCCATGAGAAAGTCCTAACACAGAAGCACCCAAAAGAGAGAAGATAATTTCCTCCACACAATGTGTGTGAAATGATCTCCAAAACTCTCCTATTTAAAATCATATGTGGGGGTGTGTGACACATCCTTTAAGACATTTAAGTCTATATCATATTCTAGGCCGACCTAGCACATAAGTGGAATAAATTCAATATACATGTTCTTCTCATCCGATCGAGATGATCTTTAGATCAATCTTACATCTCTCTGAAAGAGGAATCCAATAAAAATATCGGGATCATCATCTGAGAAATACAACTCGGAGTTTGGACCTAGTTGGCCAAAATTAACAAATAATAATATGGAGGCAATAAGAGGTACAAGGCCATACTTTTTGTAAATGGGTTTGCGTAGAATAAATGTATATATTTTGATGAAATATTTTCTCCTATTGTCTGGGTGATTTCAATTATAACTATTTTAAGTTTAGTGCTAATAAAATATTTTCATATTGAGTAGTTAGAGGTAAAGACAACTTTTCTCCATGGATACTTGGAGGAAGAAATTTATGTACAATAGCCACAAGGATATGAGCTCAGAGGGAATGAAAACTTAGTATGCTTACTAAATAAGGGTTTGTATGGTTGAAATCAAGCTTCAAGGTAGTGGTAATTGAAGATTGATAGGTTTATGACAAAACAATGTTATTACAAATGTTAGTTTGACCACCATTTTTATGTTAAGAGACTAGATAATGAAAACTATACTATCTTGCTATTACAATATGCAGATGACATGCTTGTTGCAAGGTCTAACATGTAGAATATAAATGTAATAAAAAAAAAATTAGCTAATTTATTTGCTATGAAGGATTTGGTTGCTGCAAACATAATCCTTAACATAAGAATAAGAAGGGATATGAAAAAACATAAATTAACATAATCTTAGTGTGAATATGTAGAAAGTGTATTGAAAATATTTAAAATGAAAGATGCAAAACCAATTAGTACACCTTTGGCTAGCCATTTTAGATTGACTAAGGAGATGTGTCCCAAGACAAAGGAGGAGATCGACTACTTGTCCAAGTTTCCATATTGATTAGGAGTTGGTAGCTTGCTGTATTCATTGGTGTGCACAAGGTCAGATATTACACATGCAATGGGAGTTCTGAACAAGTATATGAACAATCTAGGTAAATATAATTGGAAGGTAGTAAAGTGGATTCTTAGGTATTCAAGTGCTACTACTACTCAATAATTATGCTTTGGAGGTTTAAAAACTATTCTACAGGGATATGTTGACTCAGATATGGTAGGAGGAGCACTATGGGCTATGCTTTTACTCTAGGTGGATAAACAATAAGTGGGATTTTTAAATTGCAAAGGATTTTTGCGCTTTCAACAACATAACCAGAGTATATTGTTGCTACAAAGGCTAGTAAAGAGATGATTTGGTTTTAGATATTCATGGAGGAATCAAGAAAAACATAGAAGAATAAAAAATTGTATAGTGATAGTGAGAGTGCCATACATCTTGTAAGGAACTCAAATTTTCATTCTAAGACTAAGCATATACAACTTAGGTACCTTTTCCTAATAAATTTTGGAAGAGGGATAGTTTAAGCTAGAAAATATACATACTAGTTATAATCTTGTAGACATGTTAATGAAGGTAGTAACCAAGGAGAAACTGAGTTTTTTCTTGGTTTTTATTGGTCTTCAAGCATGATGATGAAGATGAAAAACTAACCAAGTATAAAGTCGAATCGTATTCTAGCAAGTGCAGTAGCAATGGAGTTACTATAATTAGTCTCCAGGTGGGAGATTATTGTTTATGGAGCCCGATTATCTTCCCAATTTAGAGGTATTGCTTTTAGTTATATTTGGACCCAATTCCTTGATGCAAAGTGCAACAGGGACTTCCCCCCCTACTATTATCATCAAGGGGCCTTGAGGGGGGAAAAAAATCTTTAGAGCCACTCTGAAGATAAATTTTTGAAAAAATTGTCTTGTAATACATTATAATTTCATAGTAAATTTTGATCGTTCATCATGAGTTCATATATATGAGGGTAGATGTTATGTTAGGTATTTTTTTTCCTTAGAAGGAAACCATATTTTTATGAGTGAATTGTATTGTGATTATGTATTATTGAGATAATATTGTAATCGAGAGAGAGGATACTATGAGAGAGAGAATAAGAGGTTTCAATGAATGTGTTGTAGGTTGTATTACCTTCATTTTTTTGGAAATAATAAAAGGAAGAACTAACTACTTCATGGATGTCTCCAAAATCAAGTGAAACACGTACATTGCTGTCTCATTTGTATTGTTTCATTATATGTTTTATTTCCAAATTAATTTTAATTTTATTGCTTCGTGATTTGATTCCTAACAACATGTACTATGAAAGAGGAGATGTAGGTGACCATTTTAGGAGTGGTTTGGGACCTAGTCCTTGATTTCCTATAGAACTACTTGCTTTGTCATTGGCTTGTAGAGTTGTTTTTAATCTTAAATAGGATTCAAAGAGGTGTCCCTAATGTGATCAGGGTAACATCCAAATTTGTATTTGTAGATGATCTATTGATATTATTTTGGGAGTGTTTCACTTTAGAAGCCTTAGATTCAATTTTATTTTTCTTCTCCTTCACATACATTTTAGGGCTTGGTTCTTAGATGACCTACTATGACTTCGGGTATACTTACCTATTTATATCTACAATGATTTCTGAATATACATTGACAATTTGATTTACAATTCCTCTCAAACTAAAAGCTTTATGAGGCCATAGTGGGCCACCACATCCTTCTTTCCTCTTTGTACTTTCTTGATCATTTATCTTAGGGATTATAAGAGGAAATAATATGCAATGCTGAGGTTATCTTGAGATTTTCGATTGAGCAAGTGTCTAAACTAATGTAGGAATGTAAAATGGTAATCCTAGATATCATTAAGGCTCCCTTCACAAGTCATATATTTGATAAGATGATAAGCCACTTTAGGCCAAGGCTCTAGTAAACTTTCCCTATTCACTCCATTTTTATTTTCCATTGGCTTTTCATAACTAAGAATGAATTTTTTCTTAGCATCACTAGCTTTCTACCTCTCATCTTTGTCCTAAGATAAGCCCACAAGTAATCTTGAAATTTTATTGACACTTTCCTTAGTTACATGTAACTCTAAGCCTTTGATAATTTTAACATATTCCTAACCTCACATATTTTGGAAATGGAGAACAAATTCCACTGCAATTTCATCATCATACCCTTTAAGCTTTTCAAAGTACACCAACTAATTCAAATCCTAGAAAATTTCCACCACCTTAGGATTGCAGTAAACCCTCAAAGAGTCTCTAGGATCCATTTTATTAAAACCACCCCCAATTCTTCAATTTGGGCTCATAAAATCACTTATATTAGGTTTCTATAGGTGTAAGGATTAGGGTCATGTGATGTTTTTTAGATGGAGTTTAAGGAACAGTTTGGGGAAATATTTTTGCACAGGTTTTGAGAAAATCAACTTGGTTTTTGTTGGCTCTCGGATTGTTCCCAATGACAGGAAACAATCGCAAAGGCATCTAATGAGGATCCAACGATCCTCCAGCATTAGCTTAGATATTTTCCCTCTCCAACTATAAGGGGTAATTCTCTATTCTTGATGTTATCTATGAAGGAATAAAAATATTGCATTTATCCTTTAATTAATAATAGTCCAGATTATAAATGAAAGAATGTTTTAACAAAATATAGGTGGTTGGCTTTCAATATGTGAAATTAAATAAATAAATCATTAATGACTAAAATGTAAACTCCAAATATGCATCACCATCCATCCATAACACGATGGTTAGAAATGAAATTAAAGTTAAAATAACAACAAAAGGGAAATAAGAAAATTTAAAACATGTTGGTGTATATATATCCAATTAAAATGAGCAGTAGAATCATAAAATATCATGTATCTATATCGTTTCAATCTGTAACAAATAAATCAAAATTTTGACTCAAATATTTCTAAATGGTATATATTTGAGAAATATTAAATCAAATTATGTATGAAGGATTAACAATGTGATCACGTCACATCATCATTAATAATTCATGTATACCAGTAAAATAAAAACAAAGTAAAATAAATAAGAAAAATAAAACAAAAGATAATTGATATGTCTTAGTATTCAAATTAAACATGCAAAGAAATCATAGATATCATACCAATATGATTCGTACTTGTAACATGCCAATCAATCTCTGATTTAAACCCTCTAAATAGCGTTGGATCAGGGTCCCTTAGGACCACAATTTTGGAAAAAATATTAGTATTTTTGTTAGTTTTGAGTTGTGCACGCTACATAAAGAAGAGTCAAGGGGCTTTGGGGCGAGTCAAAGTCCCTTCATGAGTTGTAATGGGTTAATGGGTAAACTAGGGGTCTCAAATGACGGTTTGAGGACCATAGTATGAGCACAAGAAAAGGTATAAATATAAGTATAGATCGAGTCGAATAGAAAGTTAAGAATAGATGAACAATAAGAGATTGATGATAGAACTTTGAAGTTGAATCTATTATAAGTGTTGTGTCTGAAAGGCTCCTGCTGATTGTGTGCGCAGAGACCTTAGTCCGACTGTGTGCGGACCCTGCTGGCTGTGTGTGTGGGTAGATTTGGTGAATTGTATGGGTTTATGTAAAGAGAGATTAATAAAGCTCTGTTTTGGTAATTCTGTGTACCGAATGCATCTGTGATTCACTTCCGCATATGATTTCTGTTTTCTGTGTATGATTCTGTTATATGTAATTAGATCAATTTGCGTACCTGTTTATATTGCTGATGCATAAGATAATTTCTTAGATTTATTGCTTTAAAGGCGTAATATTACATTGTTAGAATAGTTAAATGAGATTTTAGATCTACTGTCTATGCGCGTGCGCATGGTTAACATGTGCTAGTTAACCTAGGGTTTCTAGTTAGGGTTCTGGTACACATGACAGTCTGTTAATAAGATAGATTTGTGGACGCCCACTTCATTTAATTCTCTCTCAGGGTGTGGAAACCTGGATCCAATACCCCCCATACTGCTTCGGGTGAGACTTTGGCCTGCGCAAGTAGGTCATTTCCGAAAGGGCCAGTGGTAAGAGGGTTTTGTTGGTTACGCGCTAACTCTGAACGTAGGTCATGACCTCTCAACCCAAAAAATAATATATATTTAAGAAGTATTAAATCAAATATGCATGAAATATTTATCGAATGATCATATCAAATTAGTAATAATTCACATTTATGAGTGAATACAAATATAAAATAAACAATAACACATAAAAGAAAACAATATGAATCGTAATAATATATATTAAAATCTCATAGTCGTAATGAAGCAGTTCATTACATGTATGTTGTGCTTTCAAAACAATAAGGTTTCACATCCAAATCCCACCGTCTCCCCTCTCACTAATGATCATTTACACCCCTTTTATCTTTACGAGAGTTGATCAGTATTCAGTTTCGTAAGCTCGCATAAAAAACCTGAGATAAATACATAATTTAATGGAATAAATTATTCCTTTGTAATTTCTGGTGACCAAATCCTTCTGCCTAACAAGTTTTAAAATATCCTTTATTATTTCTCATGCATCATAAAAGAAAAAATAGTTTTTTTTTTTTTTTTTTTTTATATAAATCTCATAATAGTTTATAAATAAAACTTCTGTAAATGTATGTTCTTACCTTTTCAATCTATCCCTAAAATATATCTATTTACATAGCTTATATCACATTTAAAATATTTTGAGTTTATTATAATCTCCAGTAAACATTCGTAATTTTTTTTCAAATTATAACGCAACCCTAAAATGTAAAATGTATTTCACATGAACAAGCCCAAAGTTTTAACGTTGTTCATTGAACTATGCAAAAACTCTGAAATTTATTCACATAGATTTAATAAAGAAGCAAATGAACATCACAAATCATTTAAACATTGGTATGCAAGTGAAGTAACTCCTAGCCATATTTACAAAGTCGAAATTAGCATTCAACACTTTCAATTTTCCATTTTCTAAATAACCCGCCAATCGTATGGGCCATTATGTGAATGATATTAATGTGGCGTTAACAATATGTTTTTTGAGATTTATAAAGTGCACATTTTTAATAAACAAGGAGAGAGAAATTTGTTCGAGAATGGGGATTTGATGAGATCAAAGGGCTGGCATTGTATTGAAAGAAGTGGGTTTTGTGCATTATTTTAATTATATTTTATAAGGACTTAATGAAGTTTTTTTAACCTTATCTTTAACCCAATGTGATTCACGTGCCTGATAAAGAAGGGATCACAGATATAAATGCAATTTGATAATGATTAAATAATATACCTGTAAACCTTGAATGTAATGCAATTTGATAATGATTAAATAATATACCTGTAAAGCTTGAATGTATTTTTGATTCAATATAATTTGTATTACCTACGTGCCTTTTAAAGTGGGGTTTTCAAGTGCTTTAAAATAATATCTTATAAATTTTGAACATGTTCTAAATAAATCTTTTTACTTTTTAATATTTCTTTAGTTTTTGGTTTCTCGTTAATTTCCTCACTATTATGTTCCTCCAGTGTTCGTTTAGATAACTTAATCCATCTCCAATCAGTGCTCCCTTCGTTTAGATAACTTAATCCATCTCCAATCAGTGCTCCCTGACCACATTACCATTTTATTGAAATAACCTTGGAAGAAAAATTTCTAGGAAAATATTACCTTTTACATACTTCTCTTTATGATAATTAGGTTTGTTTATTTGAGAGTAAAAAATTATTTTAATGTCAAGTAAAATTATATTTGAATGATTATGTTAAAGTTGTATTTTAAATTAATTCATATATGTTAAAATACTAGAAGAGTGGAAACCTTCGAAAAAAATATGAATAGGTTTCATGTTTGAATTTAATATAAATTATTTTCTCATTTTATCAAACTAATAAAAAAGAAAAATTGAGAAAAATTAGGAGGATAAAAATGGATCATTAATTTTAGTATCAAGTCAAGAGCTACATGGAAGTGGATAAGTGATTTGGAGCTCACTAGTATTACACACGATAACAACAACAACAACAACAACACAGGTAAATGTCTTAAAATAATGAAATAGTAATATCCTTAGCTCAATTATTAATTATTACCATTTCATAAAAATAAAATTCACTTTAGGTAATATTAAGAATCTACCACTCTTATTTACTTTTTATCCCTATCATCTTATTATGTGTTTATGGATCGTGTTATTTTATTTATTTAACTTTATATATATCTATATATATATATATATATAAAAGCATATTTAGATACATATGCTTATATAGTGTATAATAAGTTAAAGGTAGATGATATTATGACTAAGCACATTTCGTGGGGGATAATTGTTTTGATTAAAATTTAAAAGATTAAAGTAGAATTAAATGTAAGGGGTAGATTAAAATGATGAAAATGAATTTGAGAGGTAGAACAAGGGTAGCAATAAAATAATAAGGGTTATGTTGTTGAGAAATCTAGGGCAACTAGATTAGGTGATTTCTGTTTCTTCGATAATTGCTTGTGATGTATTTTTACTTCACTTTATTACCTTCTTCTTTCACTTAGTTATTATTAGTGTTTTCTATCATCAAACAAGTACTAAATAATGAAGATAAATACGACAAGAGGAAACAAGACATAGGCTATCATCTAGGGCCAAAACCTCTCCTCTTGATAGGAAAACCCACAAGAACTCTTCTCTTCCTATAGAACTTCAAATGACGAATTCCAAGACCTATGGCCCTTGACAAAGACCCTTCCAAGACCAAGTAAAAATTCTCCTTGAAGAATAATTTTCCATCTCACCAAGACAACCCAAGTCAAACTTGCCTTATAGTGGCCTCCACTTCTCCTTTAGCCAAGAATTTCGACTTGCAACTTTGACTACAACTTTGGCCTCTCTTACTTGCAACTTTCGGCCTCCTGCAATTACAACACTTCGCACATGTGACAAATTTACAATTTTATCTCTCCTTTGCTTCTCTTGGTAAGTAATTGATTTCTTGATAATTTGGATTCTTAAATTAGTCTTATTGGAAACAAAAAAAACATTTACTGATGTCTCTATAATTCAGTCTTCTTGCATCAGACGAATGCCCTAATTTACTTCAAACATGTGAGAGATTTCAACCCAAGACAATCCCTTTTAATCCTTCACTCCTCCTTCTTCCTCACTGGTTATTCCTTGTCTTTCTGTGTTTATAATCGAACTTCTTGAGCTGAGTGAGAGTCATTTGAATGAGGTCGAGTGATTCAATTTATAGGCTTCTTTGAGTGCCCTAATAGGCCGACTTGTTCCTCTTGGTGAGTCGACCTATCATCCTTTTGAAGGCTAACCTGTTGTAGCATGGTGATAAGGTCTTGGAGGGTCTTTGACTTTAATTTTGACTCAAATAAATTCTTTACAATATGAATCATGCCCAAAAGGGTCTTCCATACATGACAATGGCTCTTTATGACTTGTTGACTCAAACATAAGCCCTAGAAGCACTCAATGAGTGCTTGACCTATAAATCAGATAACCTTGAGAATGAAACCCATGCCTTAACGATGACAATAATAATTTTATTTTTCTCTTTACATCAAATACATAAAATCATGATTACATATGTCATTGTGAATACCAAACCTAGTTACACATTTCAAAACTCCCTCTTAACTAGGGAGGTATTCATAATCCATACAATGTACTTGGAAATTCTCAAACTAAATAATTTTCATTAGAGGAATCAGATTGGTAAGCCATCTCATAAGCTAATTTCTTAGCTTATGCTTGAGCATCTCATCATACCAACCAACATTGTCACATAGAAATGCCTTGACTAACAACTCTATCTCTCCACAAGATCAAAGCATAATGTTGGTGAGACAAATGACTGATAAACACCATCATCGTTGTCTCTCAAGGCACATACCCCACCTGGGTGTTCAAAGGGTATGTCCTTTTAGGACAATTCCTATCTTAGAATAACAAATCATCAAGGAATTTCCTCTTCGACTACTCTTTCCTATTGGATTCCCTACCACATCCTCAAAGAGTATCAGAATCCAACTCAGATGCTTACCCAATCCTCCATTATTTCTTCACAACCAAAAGAAAAGAATGACGTGTCTATGTTTCCCTATCAACTAGGGAAGATATACTCATTCCTATAAAAGGAATATATTCAAGCTCCCTCTTAACCAGGGACTTTCCCAAGCTCCCTCTCAACTAGGGACTTGTTTCCAACATTAGCTAATAAATCTTTGGTGGATATCATGGTACTATCAGTTGCTAGCAGGGCTCCTCCTTTCGATTTCATGAACTTCAATTTCTTCATTACGGAGCCTTCATCTTCTAGAACTTCTTCGTAGGGCATTGACCATATTTTCCATCACTTTCCCTTAGAAAAAAACACAAGGTTGAACCAATATTCATGTCATCCTTATTTTCATCAAAAAGTGATATTACAGTCCACATATGGCTTTTCTTCATATAACTATCTCTTCCAAGTCCCGTTTCATTCAGGATATTCCATCCATTCCCATGAGTACTAGTTGTAGGTGACGTCTACAACTCTCTTTCGGCAGCCCTATTTCAACCCAAGCAGATGTTGTTCAAAAATCAAAATGGAAATCAAATAAAGTTTAACTTTTATGATGGCCTTTCATCATGACATATGCTTCTTGCAACATCAACATCCTGCACATTGATAAACACATCTCAAATAATTTTGATGTTAAGGGTTTGCTTCATTTACAAACTTTATCAGGGTCTTCATATATTCTCTATGGAGATGTTAGAGCTAATTCTTCTAGTTATCGGATGTTGATCACTTATATTATCTTAAATGACTATAGTTCCATCTTTAACATATTCTTCTTGATTTATTCACATATTTCTTCCCCATGAAATTCTATACATAGTTCCTTCATCTTGTCAACCACCTCATATTCCATATGAGGTCATATTATGTTGATTTCATCATATCAATATGTGAACTAGTTCAAGGCATATGCCTTCATGTATATTTCTAAAGGAAGAGATCCTTATTCTTCAATCATGCTTAGGAGATAGAGACTTCCTTTGGAAACTTTCCTTCCTTTCCTGAAAGTACTTCAACCATCTTGACATACTGCACTCCTTTGTCACCATACCATCATCTTTCTAAACAATAGATCCCACACAAGGTGGAATGTAGACTATCAACGAGACACTTGCTTCTTCCTAGTAGAGGTGAATATTCTTATAAAGATTATAATGAAGGATCTTGATGATTCTCATTCAAAAAATTATCCTTAATAATGATGATGTATGATGATCTTTCTATCTTCTATCATGATAGATGACTTTCTTCCAACCACATATACTACTATTTTGGTTTCCTTTTCATGCTTTCAGTGAGGATACCATGAGTTACTTACTTTCTATCCTGATGACTACTACAACCATGTAGACTTCTACTTCAAATATCCTTCCAAGCTTCAATAATAATGTCATGAACTATTTTCTGCTTCAATTGTGTGCTTCTAATATGATTCCATATTCTAATATGATGCATCCTATCATAATTACAATTATCTCATCCCGACTGTAATCTTTAACCATAATAGAGGTCTTTTCACCTCATACTTATCCTTGCCATGTACCTGAAGTTAAAATGCGTGAGAGACCTTAATAGTGAAGATCTATCCCTTCTTCCTTCGTGGATTTCTTCTCATTAGGTTCTTCTACTTCTTCGGTGATATGGGATTCATTATTTTCTTTCCTTTTCTTGTTTCCCAACTTGAGTTTAGGAAAATCTCTCTTGAAATGAACATATTCTTGACATCCATAGCATTGGATCTTTGAAATATTGATCTTCTTCAACTATCCTTTAAAGCTTCAATAATGATGTCATGAGCGCTTTTTTGATTCAATTGTATGCTTCTAATATGATTCCATCTGTTGGGAAAAATATTGAGAGGGGGGGTGAATCAAAGATTTAGAGCATACTCAATAAATTTTTACTGTTCCTTTCTCTAAAACCCATACGTTACTTTACTAAAGCCAACTCGTGAATACACGCGGATATCCTTAATAAAACTTACGTATTAACAGAGATCTCATTATGCTGATAATTCTTTGCTTAGTTCATTGCATCATTCATTCATTAGATGTTTAGTAAATAATAAACATGTGCAGTAAGAACATAATAAATCATCACACATAAGCAACACACATGAACACCAAGATTTAAGGTGGAAACCCAATTCGGGAGAAAACCACCACAGTGCTGCCTCAGCTTTAATATTTTATTATAAAAGAAAATACCAGACAACTATGTATCAAGTGCTAGACTCATACCAAAGACGCGCAAAGACCACCCTGGGTTGTTAACCTTCTCTCGTTTACTGCCTCTCCTGGAAGGGAGCTACAACCCCCTGCTCTCGTTTACCAGCCTCTCCTGGAAGGGAGCTACAACCCCTTGCTCTCGTTTACTAGCCTCTCCTGGAAGGGAGCTACGACCCCCTGCTCTCGTTTACCAGCCTCTCCTGGAAGGGAGCTACAACCCCCTGCTCTCGTTTACCAGCTACCACTGGAAGGGAGCTACAACCCCCTCACTGAAGGCTTCGACCCTCAGCACCACCATGGACCACGTTTCATCAATTTTCATACTAGATCCAATAGCTTCCATACAACACAACTTGTAGGCCACTTTTCATCATATTTTCAGACTGGACCCACTCCACACATTTAAGCTCAACATTCATCAAACTGAAACTTATAACCCCATCAATTCATTCATTGAATCATCAATCAATCAACCAACGACTTGATCGTCAATTAACATATTCATCATTCAAATAACCCAGTACATCATCGACAGATAACAGTAGAACAACAAAACAGATCAGGCATTTCATTCCACTTACTTCAGCAAACCCTAGATTCCATACACGCTTTTACTTCACTGAACCTACGTATGTACGCACTTTCATGCAGACCAACACGCGTATACTTCTGCGCATTCTTTAGAAAACCCTTTCTGCCCATACGCGCTTTTCCTTAAGCAGATCCGCGTATACACGCGCTTTTATAGAATCGAACCTGCGTATACATCTGTAACATTTCAGGACTGTGCAGCTCTTCAGATCAGATAAACAACTCAGATTTCATCCTTTACTTCAGAAAGTATTTCACCTCATCTCAGATCTAAACATTCCATAAACAGATCTAGAGATCCCTCTTCATCATTTTCTTCATAGGTGCATCATAAATTCAGATCTATCAATCAAGAACAGAGTTCATCCATGCAGATATTCCTTAGAGAGATTTATTCATTCACAACCCTTACTCATGCACCCTCTTGCACCATGATCTTCTTCTCCTTATATAGATTTAGCCTTTGTCAATACCATGAGTCAAAACCACACCACTTCCGATGGTATTCCTAGACGGGATCAAATAGATAATCCAGCGCTCAATACAATGGGTTAATACCATGGTAATGCCCCCTGGTTTTATAAAAATAGAGCGCAAATTGGCATACGCGACTTGGCACGTACTTTTCCGCGTGCATACGCTACTTTACCTTAAAAAACCCGCGTATGCTTTGTAGCATAACTTATTTATCATTATTCTGGCACTTTCTGAATTCCTTTCTTCTGCTACTTCTGAACTGATCTGTAGATATATCAGATTTACATTATTAACAACTCATCAAGTCAGTTTCCATCACGAAAAACTTCATTAAGTAGGTTCCATCAAAGTCAACACATTGCCAACAATCTCATTTCATCAAGTAGGTTTCCATCAAGGACAACACATGCCAACAATCTCATTTCATCAAGTAGGTTTCCATCAAGGACAACACATGCCAACAATCTCATTTCATCAAGTAGGTTTCCATCAAGGACAACACATGCCAACAATCTCCCCCTTTGGACTTGATGGAAAATTTTATGGTGTTTGATCACCACAACAGATAGATACATTAAATATAATCATCATCATGATATTCTCCCCCTATTCAAACACCATGCTACTCTCCCCCTTTGACATCAAGGGCAAAGGGCGGATCAACATCAACACAAGGTTTTTCTTTCCTTGTAGAAAGAAGAGCTCTGTAGATCTGATGTGCACTGTAGTTACCATGCTCCCCCTGAGTTCACGCTGAATCTTCAAACATATTTTTCAATGAAGTACATGACTCTATGACCTTTCCTATCACCAAGGACTCATACTTGCATCAATGATCCAACCAAGTGGATTTATATATGTGACTCAAGTACCCAACCAAGTGGGTTTACACATTTGACTCAACTACCCAACTAAGTGGGTTTACAAATTTGACTCAAGTACCCAACTAAGTGAGTTTACACATTTGAACAAGTCCTTACATAACTTAATATTACAATTTTACATCATAGGTCTCAACATGACCTTTTCATCAAATTACAAATATGACCTTTTACAACAAATACCAAAAGGACCTCAAGAAAGAGATCATATTTTAGAATCATCATAATGCCAACAATGTATTACATTCAGCAAGGCTAATGCTTCCCCTGAAACTGTGCATCCATATGACCAAAACTCCTCTTTGTGCAACCTGATTACTTTCAACAGCCAATCATCAAGGCATCTTCACCCAATATCAGAGAATGGAACATAAATATAAGAGTTGAAACATCATCAGAGATACCAAACAGCACTGCAGCTGTGCTGAAGAATGCTGACCCCAAGTAAAATTTGTCAGCAACTAACCATACGCGGTTTTATTTCTATAAACTCACGTATATATGCGACTGTCTTTCAGGAAACCCGCATATCCAATTTTAACCTTCTGATTTTAAGCAGTTCTGATCTTGTACAAGGTAGAGACAATTCCCAGCTTCCGTCTGAGATATTCGAATGCTTCCCTGGGATATATGAGAGAAGAAAGATATGACAATATAGCTATGTTTTCAAGTGTCATCCAACATTTGTAGCATAAGTGCATCAATAACCAGGCCTTCAGACTTTTCGCAACTTCAACATATTCTTCCCAAGAGGAATTATCATATCAGAACAACTTCTGTGACAAAAAATCATCCATGTGATCTAATATCACCAATATCTTCAAGATTCATCATGATATAATATGCGTAAGAAAAATATCTCATCCATAGCAACAAAATCTACATGATCTATTCTTATCTCTGAATCATAAGACTTCCAACTCATCCATGAGTGAAACCAAAAGATATTCTTCAGCAAAAAGCAAGCAGGGCTCATTCATAATCTCATCATAAGAAACCATGTATCATGTCATCATCATTTGAGCATAAGTATTACAAGAAATAAGGAATAAGCAGATACAATGCCAACAATGCAATCATTAGTAGTTAGATTGATGCTCCCCCTGAACCTGTACTCCTGTTCTTGAGCTGAATCACTGTTTTCTTTAACAGAAAAGCATACGCTTCTTTCTCCAAAGTAACTCACGTGTATACGCGGCTTTTGTTCACTAAACCCACGTATGGAAAGTGAAACAGATAAAATTTCCACAACTTCATCTCCCCCTGAATTTGTACCACCTGTACCTGTTTTCTTCATATCATATGCACTATCAGAAATAAACACAACCAGAATTACCAAACAAACCATGGGAATCATCATACATTTCTCCCCCTGTGAAGATACATTACTAATCCCTAGAATGTATCTCACATCATCCCTGCAGTCATTATGAGAAGTAAGCTTTAGAAGCGGAAGACTGCAGTAGGGTCAATATTCCCTACGTTTCTGACCGGTCCTCCTTCTTTTTCCAGCTTTGCTTGAAACTTCTTATTGTGTGCTGGAAATTATCCAATTTCTCAAATCTGTTCATCCTGCACTCCTTTTCCACATGTCCATACTTGTTACAAGCATAACATCTTACATGACCAGAAAAATAAGCATAGGGATCATAATGTGTTTTTCTATTCTTTCTGTTAAACACCATGTTAAGCACACACATGGTGTATGAGAAGAATAAACACACACACACAAGAGACTCAACACAATGAAGGATAAGCGTGAGGCTTTATTATTTTCCATTATACAAAGATGTACATTTATAGTACAATGGTGTGACTCTTGGTTTCACATTCCAAGGTCACTTGGACTCCATTGTGACTTTTCGCATTCCACACCTACCCATGTAAGATTAGGTGTTCCAACATCCCCCCTTAATCCGAAGGGGTATGTGTGAGTCCAAGAAAAGAGTTGTAATACAAATCTGCAAAGTATGCATGGCAGCACTTGGGCTGAATCAACTCTCTGAAATGTTGGAAAAAAGAGGTGGTTTTAGGATGACCACAAACACTGGAACGCAATACTTGTTGTAGTTCCCGGAACTCTTCCAAAACTGGCAAGAAGCTGAAGGCTTCTGCTAGAGGAATTGTCCCTCATAAAAAAGGGAGACCTTCGACCTAAAAGAAGGGAGGTCTACTACCTGTGGTGGTTTTAGGATTACCAACAATCTCGAATGCTTTCTGAAGCATTTCCGGAACTCAACCAAAGTCAAAAGAAGTCAAGGCTTTAGAATTGTTCTCATATATGAAAGGGAGACCTTCAACCTAAAAGAAGGAGGTCACTACCCGTGATGGTTTTAGGTCCACCAAACCAAAAACATGGTTTGGTTATTGTCCACCAACCGAAGGCATGCTCATGGGCATCCGTGTCTGCCACATCTCCAATCCGGAATGACGACTGTGGCCTGTGCCCGTCTGAACCGTCACAACTTTGAACATGGAATGAGAGATTGTGGCTCAGGCTCGCTTGATCTATCGTCGAAGCTTGTACATGACCACCATTTTACCCCCTGTTAGGGACAAGGTGAGATGATGGCGAAAACTCAACTACAAGTTTGCTCAATATCCGTGAACAAGTTCTAACATGTGTCGTAAACATCTTCTTGGCTGCTGATGCCCATTGCCAAGAAGCGATCCATCCAAGATGAATCTTGGTTCTTGCAGGAGGCTTGTTTCTGAAGCATCTGTCTGAAGAATGAGTGTGCCGACCACAGTGCTTGCATGGATGAAGATCAAAACAATGATCTTTCATATGACCAACTCAATCACAGTGTTGGCATTTCACAATCTGTTGTGGAAGCAGAACAGGATCTGGAACAACTGCAGGTGAACTGTCATACAAGAATCCGACACTTTGAAATAAGATGGGCTTGGTGTAGTCTGGAATATGAAAGGACACATCCTTGTCATATCCAAGACCAGTTCGGTGCTTGTTCTGGACAAGCTCTTCCCATGGTCTGATGATGGGCTTGAGAAGTGCAGGTTGAACTGCTGCATCTGCATGTACATCTGATCTAGTGCAAGGAACTGAATGTGAATCAACTGGAACTTTATCTTCTTTCTTCTGATGAGAATCCTTCACAATCTTCTGAACAGAAACAGGTTCAGAATGGTGACTCTTTTGCTGAAGTTCATCTTGTTGGAGCTGAGATTCCAACTGAAAAAATTCAATCTTTTCTTGTGCATCTAGCAAACAACTTTGAATTCTACAAAGAGCACCCTTGCTCATTTTTATCATATCATCAACATTGGAATGAATGAGGCTATTCAACAACACTAATGCCTCATTGATTTTGGCCATTTTCAACAACTTAGGCTCAAAACAAATGAAAGGGTGTCGGCTTCAACCGAAAATGCACCCGTTTACAATGTGATGCAACAAGAAATACAAATGACTCAAAAGAACTTCCAACTATGGAAATCTCAAGTACAAAGTCTGCTCCTCAAACGATGGAGGGCAATCAACAATGACTTACATCAACAAGTCAAATTCACTGATTCCAACTATGAATGAAGAGGCAAATTCCACTCAAAATACAATGTTAGTTCAATACATATCTCTGTAAAATATTTTTTAGATGTGCAGCTGAAAACACTATTGTTGAGGAGGTAAATCCCCTCTGCGGACAGAGGCGATCCCTACTAGCCCAGCAGGGGTCTAGCAACAAACAAACAATGCTATGACGCAAGCTCCTAGTTACGAATGAAAGACTTGGGATAAGAGCCTACTTGGATTCCAACGCTAGATCTGAAGAAGAAGATGTCCCCGTCCTTCAGCCCTGGCAGATCACAATCCTTCCACGATCTCCATGGATGAACACCTGCACACAGAAGAAACGAACAGATACATGCATAGGAACCAGCATACGTAACTAAACATCGGTCATAAAAGATATTACTCGCATTAACATGATGGAAAAAGGAGTGGAACCATAATCATAGTCATCTATTAAAATGATAAACGAATAGAAGTTACAACCAAGTTCTGACGTCGCAGCTTCCTTCGAACGGGTCTCCGGTCGTCCACGTCTCGCAAATCTCGCCAAGGAAAGGGAAACCTCTCCAGGTCTCGTAACAATGGTCTCCTCGCTTGAATGGGCCTTAAGGGAAAGAAGGGATTCTTTACAGCACAAAGGCACTTGGGAATAGGGAGATGCAAAGCTTCGGCACTTCAAGACTAGCTTGCCATGGATCTGAGCAAGCTTTTATAGATGGGGAAGGAGGGAGTTGGGATCCCTATTATTATGGGATGGGCCCTATCAACAAGGAAGGTTCCATAGAAGGTGGCAAAACTACTTCCCTTCCATAGAACTTCCGTAGCCAAACCTCCCAACTCAAGATAGGCAGTGGTTGTGAGTTTGTTTGAACTCAACTTCCGCCATCCATATATAAAAAACAGTCCCTAAAATGGGTGGCGCGATTGCTGCTCTATGACCGAGCGCCAAGTGGCGCGACCTCTTTACAGGATTTCCCTGAGTGGCGCGAGTACTGAACTGTCTACCCGCGCCAATGCAAAAAGAGCTGTTTTTCATGGATTTTGCAAGGAGATGTCTCAAGGGGAAATGAAGCTCATACTCAGAGGGATGCATTGATGATGTTTTCAAGGCATGACGGTGTTCACAGGTCACATAATGGGTCCTCCATTGTGCGGGACGGGGAATGGTAGGGACGGTGACAAATTACTGTGTAACAGATGCCCCCTAAAGCATGAGGTCCGAGAGAGAGAGGGGTGAAATGCTTTACGAGAACATGTCCAACTGAAGGCCCACCGTCGGAAAACCTGCACAGAAAGATACAACTGATATCTCAAGTACATGATGTATATCTATGGTATGGACGCAGCCATCCGAACAGAGTATGCTATAATCCGGATCCAGGGCATGGGCGCAGCCATCCAACTAAGATCAAACAAATAGACTCAGGTATGGTCGCAGCCATCCAATCAGTGAGTCATGTACATAATGATAATAATCCACAATCGCAGCCTGGATTACAACAGACACAATCCAGGGTCTTGCGCTCCATCTCGACCCAAACAAGTACAAGTTCTAGCATGCGAATGTGTGAGCTGATGTCGAACATGCAAGAACATCGTCTGATTACCAGCCAATGATGAAAGCCGTTAACAGACGCGAGAGAAACCACCAATAATGACGATGGTTCTCAAGGTACTACGGGTACAATCTACGGCGTGTGAATAAATGAGCTGACGTCGAACACCCGCAGAATCATCCGATCGGAGGCCAATAATGAAAACCTCTCGTCGAATGCGACGAACCTGCCATTAAGGCATGCAGGCTCCAAGGTACCATCGGGAGTCTCTAGACCAACTTCCTGGATAATGAGTTGAAGTCGACAGGAAGTGACCTTGATCGAAGGTGGGCCATAATGATTCCCACATCATCGACACGAGACAGAGGAACATAATGTTTTGTTGTGAATTAGGACCATATGAGAAACAGAGGAAGGTTGATATTTGCAGAGGCCAACTTCTCTTGAACACATAAACGACACGACAATGGACTTGGCAGTATTTGACATCAACGGATCAAAGGTCATGACGACGAGGCAGTGAACAGATGAGAGGTCAAAAGAGATTACCCAAACCCATGGAAGCAAAGTGAAGCGGCGAGATGAGATGTCCCCAACCCGACACGAATGCAGACAAGTGCCATGTTCAAGAGCGACATACTGCCGACGACAACGACGATGGTTCCATTTTCCCCCACCATTTCTGGCGAGTACCCCAATTATTTTTGATAACAAGCTTGAAGGGGATAGCATATGCTTGTGATATAAGTCCGCCCTTCGGGCGGATCCATCCTAGTGCATTTAACGAGTCCTAGGAAGGAGAAACTCGGAGAACGTCATTTCGACGGAATCCAATGTCATCAGGGTTTAACGAGTCTGACAAAGGAAGAACTCGGCGTCTTTTCATGTTTAGAGAGTTTGAAAAGACAGCTGAAAAGAAAACTCCACAGGTCCTTTTTCGTAAATAGTTCCCCAGATCCGAAAAGGTAGAAAACAATATCCGGGAAAACCTCCTAGTCGCGATAGGCTAGGGTATTCCTTTTTCGTAATCGATCTAGCCCAGCCCGAAAAAGGGTTAAACTTATACTGGGTGAATGTCGATTCGTGTCCATTTTAACGAGATCGAAACGACAAGGGCCTCGGCGATCTTTTCATATTTAGAGAGTCAGAAAAGAGCTGAAAGATGACTCCAGAGTGACTTTTTCGTGTATTTACCGAGTCTGAAAAAGTATAAAATACAACTCGTCTCCACCTTTTAAGTCGCAAAAACCTGCCGCTGCACATACCCAACAAGTGTAAAATCCATTTTCGACATAACACATGCAAATATTTGACAAAAAATAACTTTTAAAGCTCATTTAACGTCGAAAAGTTATAAATATGTCTAATGGTAAAAAAATGAAATTACTTTTTACTATTTACCTTGTGGAGAGCAACAGTGGTCCATTTGGAGCAGAATCTTCTGACGGTGATTGCGACCAATCCAGGCAACCATTCAGCGTCTCGTCTGTGACAAGTAAGAGGCGCTCCTTTTCTCTTTCTTTTCATGCATTTTTTAATGATTTCCCCTTAGAAATCAGCTCTGTAAGGGCACTTTTGAAATTTTAGGGCCGGGCCAAGTGGCGCGGGTATCGGGCACGGACCCGCGCCACTGAGCTCTTTTTACCAAAGGGCCCGCGCCACATGGCGCGACTGTCAGCAAAACAGTCGCGCCAGCGGCGGAACCCAAATTTCCGCCTAAAATTCCGCTATTTATGCCAAATCTCTTGAATTTTGAAGCTTACAAAAGATCTAATCAGGGGCTTTGGACCATGTGAATGCAGATAAACAGTCAGAATGGCAATTGAATGGAAGGAACGAGAACACGGAGATGAGGACGAAGAGGCCATGCAAAGCCAAGCATGTATGAATGCTCTGAGAGACTGTGGCTTAAAAAATTTCTTCCTCACGCCATGCTTACGAGCTCAGCCTGAGCTCCTCTAATATCTGATCAACCTCTGGGATGAAAATGACCAAGTATTCAGAATACGAGACCAGGTGTTGGAATTGGAGGTCACTGACATTTATTTCGTTACTGGATTATCCCGCAGGGGTCCAATCCCTGTACTGACTGGGAGCAGACCATCAGGGGAAAAGATGGAAGAAGTAATGGCGCGGGTGTGCCGTGGGGCACAAACAGGAGCAGGGAGTAAGAAGGTATACATCTCAACCATCCCTGACCTAGCACTGAGAGTTGTACTCCACACCATTACGCGGGCTGCTGGATCGCAGGCACCGCACGAGGCTACAAAGACTCAACTCTTACTGGCCTCAGAATGCATGGGTCCCCGACTGTATGATTGGGCAACAGCCGTCACGATCAACATGAAAAGACAGCTTACAAAGTGCAAAAAGGGCAAACTGAAGCAGTTTGGGTATGGTTCCATCTTGGTATCGTTCATTCTGGAATGCATACCAACCTTCCAGGGCCAAGAGGCCCATGTGGCGAGTCCGGTACCACGAGAGCCGAGAATGGCTCGCTGGGCAGCACTGATGCCCAGATCTGGAGGCGGCCAACAGATGTCCTGGAAGCCAGAGTTCTTTAGGTGGCTACGGCGCCAACTGATCGTTGTGGAAGATTGGCCCTATTCGGGAACTGACTTTACAGGGGACCCAGATCTCCCGCTACCAGAAGGAGACGACTGGGATGAAGAGCTAGGTAAGACCTCATATTTTTGATTTTATGTTTATATGTTTTTTTTGTTAATACACACTTGTCTTAACACAATTATATATGCATGCAGATGTAGGACCTGAGAGACCAGCCGGGATGTCTCCTATCTCCCGGAGGACACAACTCGCCCTTGAGATCCAGGGGGAAGGCACCGGAGGAGAGGCACTGGTTCAGAACCTCGAGGGGATCGTCCATGGGATCCCAGACTATGCCCGACTGTCAGACGTACCGATGGAGTACCAGCGCCATACGGTGGGAGTTCCAAACCGGCTCCACCGAATCCTGAGGCGGCTAGTGCGTGCGGTGACGTGCTATCATGAGCACCATGCAGATTAGTCTCTAGGATTTAGCTACACCTATTTTTTGAGAGACACAGTGTCTCAGGATGTATTAAGACAATTATGTATATTTTTTGAGTTTTGTGATGCACACTGTGCAAACATTTCGACACACATATATATATACATATGACTATTTTGGATGGATCTTTCTTTACATGTGATGATGTTTTCTATATGTCATGCAAATGTCTAATACATATGTAATCTAATGTATCAGTTACATAACAAACGACCCAATGCGAAATGTATTCACACAATGTATCTAATCACACATTTCATTTTTACGCAAGCTTAAAAGCACACATGAACACACACATATGCAAACTATGCTTGAAATGAGTTTTATTTTTACGCAAGCTTAAAACACAAACTATGCTTGATAATAAGAAAGATGGGCATGCCCCCCAGCATGTTGTCTCAAATCGAGGCACATGCCCCCCAAGCTTCACTCGATTAAAAAATGGAGTGAAGATTGAACACACACGAGATTTGAGCTGAAACTGACAAAACTCGAATTGAATATGCTTGTGTTTCATTATTTTAACGAGGTTGACACACGTAAAAGAACTATCCTCGAACAGCTTGTTTCATTGTTTTTAGGAGCTTGACACAAGTGGAGGAACCATGCTCCAAGATCCTAATTTCATTTTTTAAAGAGCTTGACCCAGGGAGGAAACCATGCTCTAACCGACTTACATCAAAATGAACAAGAAGGCGGTGCTTCCAAGAGTTCCACTCCCGATGGAAGGAAAACATTCTGGAAGTCAGGACCCAATGCCCCCAGCACCTGATGCACGACAGCATCATCACTGGGCACAAGCATGGGGTAGGTAGACACATAGTTGACCTGCGGTGGGGCAGAGACAACAGGCGGATAAAAACCAGGAGGGGGTGATGGCGGACCAGTTGCCACATAAGGACCAAAGAATGACAGCTGATCAATGGTCACGATCCTTCCTTCATGCGGAAAACAGGCCACACAAAAGAGGGAGGAGACGAGAGCTCCCATGGCATGGGTGTAATCGCGCCCCAAAAGCAGATTGAAATCCAAGGGGCCTGGAACGACCATCACGTCCATATGGACGGTTTTGCCTCCCAAAGTAACAGGTAACCTTGGAAGGATCCCCAATGGTTGACTGGTCCTTCTATTGAATGACAACAGATTCTGCGTAACAGGCGCAAGCGGTGGTGAACCGAAAGCTTGCCAGGTAGTTGAAGACAGAATACTAACAGACGCACCTTCGTCTATAATGGTGCTGGGTACAACCAGACCAAGAGCCTGTACCGTAATCTCGAAAGGCACATAAGACGAAAGGCGAAATCCTGCAAATCGATTCCAATCAAAGGAAGCGACCAAACTACTCGGAGGGGCTACCATCGAAATGCGAAGGTCTTCCCCTGATGTTACGGAAGCAGAAGCCTCCTCCGTGACCTCCATCTCGAAGGCGGGAGGAATATTCTCTGGAGCCTCCATCATAGGAGGCGGAGGAGCGGCTTCTTGAAGCACAGGGACAGGAGAATCTTTCTCCAAGTCTGACGAATCTGAAGAAACCAGAAGGACATGAGGAGTGTGAGATCCACTCTCGACAGAAAAGACCTGGTGCACCGCGGACGGGGCCAGTTCAACCGATCCTACGACCAATGGTTGGTCAGGGACGGATTCGTGAATTTGAATTTTTGGGGGAGTGGGATCGACCAAGGATGACTCTTGACCAATCGTAGGATCAGCTGGCGGAGGACTCAAAGAAAGCCGATTATAACCAGGTGGAAGGCGTGGTGTAGAACCGGTCGGGTTGTCCAAAACTCGTTTGGCTTCATCCATATAAGGACAAAGGTGAATGGCATGGTGCCCTTCACACAACTTACAGGGATTGGTGATCTTACCCTGCTTCTTAGAGTTCTTATCAACAGCAGCTGAAGACGTGCCCCCAACTTGACTCCCGAAAGCCAAAGGCAACGGTGGGCAGCCGTTGGACCATACTTCGAGCACCTTGGGAATGCCAGGGCAGTCTCGAAGAAGATGGTCTCCCGTGCACAACATGCACGGGAACTTGACTTTCCGAGGAGGGTTGGAAGGACTATCGAGAGGAGATTCCTTAGGGACAGTAGCTGTACATTTAGCCTCTCTCTTATCGGACTTCTTCTTCTTTGTCTTCTTCTTCTTCTTCTTAGCCACCTTGTTACTCGAATCCAGGCTTTCACCAGGTGAAGTAGAAGATGAGGACGCAGAAACAGGCGAAGAAGGGGAGAGGTCCACCTTGGAATCAACATGATGTTGTTCCGTCGGAGGAACTGACTGAACAGTAACGGAGTTATTCGGGACAACAGAGGTTGAGAACAACCAAACAGGCAACCCAACAGTTAACCCAGGAAGGGATAACGTCGCCATGTAAGGAGCACCAACATTTCCAAAAGGAGGAAAATGACCAGGAGTCCCTTCTGAGGGGATTCCTTGGTTGGTAAACTCTGGAAAAGTTGCCATCAAACTCAAAACCACACACGGGCTGAAAAAGAGTTAAGGGCACACGGTCAAACGGTCAACAAGAAATATCTAAGCAGGCGTGTAATCGTGGGTGATTAATTTTTACCACATTGGAAAGTAAGAAATTCTACCGTTTCATATTTTAAGAGTCGAGAAACGATAAAAATATGACTCTATTTCTTTCAGAGTTGACACAAGCGTGAAAGGACAAGCGCTTGACGGTCTTTTCAAGTTTAGGGAGTCGCAGACCAAATGACGCTCAGAAAAACTAGGCACAAGCAAAATTAGCCATCCGTGAACCGCAATATACACCTTGGTTTCAAAAAATGAAATGTAAATCGACCAAGGACTTTCCGTACGTGCAGTAGTCTCCCCGAATGTCGTGTTCTAGTGTATCACGGTAGGCGCACTCGCTTCCTATGGATAAAGGATTGAAAACCTAGTGGGGTCTCCCTTTATATACGCGACGGTACGGGGAGCACAAGTCCGTACTAGCGCTGTCTAAAGCCAAAAGGCGAACGACAGCTGCTAGGTTTAAAGACGCCGGAACACGTCTCTAGCCTAGACCTCTAAATATGTTTCGTTAGATTTCAATGTTGCCTTAGGTTAATTGGATAGATTTTAAAGTTGATCTTCGATTAAGTTTCAATTTTCAGGCCCTATCGTATGTAGTGTCTTAAAAGACTCCTAAATGCAAAGCTACATGCCACAGTCCAAAATTTCGTTCGATGAAAACTAGTTAAATAAGAGTTGAGACCTTTTATGCAAACGAAATGAACGGAATACAAACAAGAATGTCTCTAATGCAACAAATGCAATTGCACACTTTTCATTCAAGCACTAATCACTAGCAATATGGAAAAGATCACAATTTGCACTAATTTAACAAGAGCAAAAGAGATTATTTTTTTTTTTATTTTCAATGTTTAATGGCTAATGTGCACTGAAAAAAAAAGGAACAATTTGAGAAATGATATCTAAGAGAGCGAAGCAAACAATATTCACTCAACGAAGCAAGCAACCAAATCTCTAAATCGACCCAAAGTCCCTCAAAGCAAAGAAAGACTGAACTCGCGATGGACCATGTGATCTAGGTCCAAAGCAAGGCAAACGAATTCTGAATGAAGGAATGAGCAATCACTCAAAAGACGCAGCAAAACAATCAAAGACTGGTAAGAGAGTGTGGAGAATCAATCAACAAGTTGATAGGATAATCAAGACACCAAAACTCCAAAGGAGGGCTCGATTCACTAATCCACTAGATGCCCTAGGGCTCAAATCGTGAAATCGATAGACAGAGGCAAACAACCAAAGGATAGCGGTGAATTCCAGTCAAACAAGACTCCAACACACTCAGACAATCAGGAAATCAAGAAGAAAAGTACTGGTCAAGCTCAGAAAGCCAAAAATGAAGAAACTCAAAAAAGTCACAGGGGTGGCGCGACTGTATACTTGAAACTGGCGCCAGAGGCCGATTGGCGCGAGACAGATAAATGCAATGAGCGCCAAGTGGCGCGATTGTCGGGTTAAAACCCGCGCCAGTCGATTTCTTCAATAAAAATTAAAAAACAAGCTAATCTGAAAGCAGAACAATACAAGCTAAGCAAACCAAGAGGCTAAAATAATGAAAGAATCCAACCCAGAAGGTTCATCAAGCAAGGAGAAACAATCAAAGCGAACCAATCATAAACGGGACAAGGAAAACCGGGCGATCCCCAACGGAGTCGCCAATTTGTTGAGGAGGTAAATCCCCTCTGCGGACAGAGGCGATCCCTACTAGCCCAGCAGGGGTCTAGCAACAAACAAACAATGCTATGACGCAAGCTCCTAGTTACGAATGAAAGACTTGGGATAAGAGCCTACCCGGATTCCAACGCTAGATCTGAAGAAGAGATGTCCCCGTCCTTCAGCCCTGGCAGATCACAATCCTTCCACGATCCCCGCGGATGAACACCTGCACACAGAAGAAACGAACAGATACAAGCATAGGAACCAACATACGTAACTAAACATCGGTCAGAAAAGATATTACTCGCATTAACATGATGGAAAAAGGAGTGGAACCATAATCATAGTCATCTATTAAAGTGATAAACGAATAGAAGTTACAACCAAGTTCTGACGTCGCAGCTTCCTTCGAATGGGTCTCCGGTTGTCCACGTCTCGCAAAGCTCGCCAAGGAAAGGGAAACCTCTCCAGAGTCTCGTAACAATGGTCTCCTCGCTTTAATGGGCCTTAAGGGAAAGAAGGGATTCTTTACAGCACAAAGGCACTTGGGAATAGGGAGATGCAAAGCTTCAGCACTTCAAGACTAGCTTGCCATGGATCTCAGCAAGCTTTTATAGATGGGGAAGGAGGGAGTTGGGATCCCTATTATTATGGGATTGGCCCTATCAACAAGGAAGGTTCCATAGAAGGTGGCAAAACCACTTCCCTTCCATAGAACTCCCGCAGCCAAACCTCCCAACTCAAGATAGGCAATGGTTGTGAGTTTGTTTGAACTCAACTTCCGCCATCCATATTTAAAAACAGTCCCTAAAATGGGTGGCGCGATTGCTGCTCTATGACAGAGCGCCAAGTGGCGCGACCTCTTTACAGGATTTCCCTGATTGGCGCGAGCACTGAACTGTCTACCCGCGCCAATGCAAAAAGAGCTGTTTTCCATGGATTTTGCAAGGAGATGTCTCAAGGGGAAATGAAGCTCATACTCAGAGGGATGCATTGATGATGTTTTCAAGGCATGACAGTGTTCACAGGTCACATAATGGGTCCTCCATTGTGCGGGACGGAGAATGGTAGGGACGGTGACAAATTACTGTGTAACAACTATGCAAGAGGTCTTTAAGGCAGCGGATTTTTCCTTCAAAGAGCTGTTTTCAATGATGGAAAACTTGTCTTCAAATGTCAATTCTTCAAAAAACACCCTTATGCCACAAATCACAAATGTCAAATCTGCAAATTTCTCTATATATTTAGTCCATTTGCTTCATATGTCACTTCCTTCTTTTCTGCTGTTCATTTTCTCTTCTTCCTTTCTCTCTCGTCTTCAATGTATTTCCTCTCTCTATGCTGTTTTTTTTTTTTAATTAATTAATTAAAAAAATGGGAATAATTAAAAATGAAAGAGAATGGGATTAATTAAAAGGGATGGAATTTTAAAAACAGAGGAAAATTGATTGGGATGGGGGGTATTGTATTTATATGGGAGGGAGAATTAGTTTTAAAAGTCGAATTTAAAATAGGGGAGGGAAATTATATGGAAGGGGTTTATTAATGGGGAGAGGGGGCTATTATATGGGAAACGAAATAATTTAAAATGTGAGGTTGGGAGGGCGTACTTTTAATTGGGGGGAGGGGAAAATTTAATAAAAAAAATCGAAAATTAAAAAAAATTTGAAATGGTCGAATGAATTAGAAATGGGGGGAAGGCGAATGGAAGAGGGAGCTCAGGAGTGCAGGTGAGGGAAAGGCCGAGCGGTCACTTTGAAAGGGAGGGGGGTTGAGTAATAAGGTGTGTGATGTATTGCAGAGGGAGTGCAAATCGATGGGAAGAGGTGGATAGGCAAGGGGAGTTTTAAAAAAGGCGAGTTTGCAGGTGATTTTTTTTTTGTGTTTGCAGGAGGGAGAGACTGTGCGTAGAGGGAGGGATAGACTGTGCGTAGTTTGGGATGTGCATGTGCCGGCTGTGGGCAGAGTGATGCAAGGGGGCTGCCGTGGTGAGGGGTTGAGTAGAGCGTAGGGAGGGGCTATCGCTATGAGGGGAGGGAGCAAGCGTTAAATTGAATGGGCCGCGCAGAGGAGAGCCGAGAGGCGATGGGAAGAGCGCAAGGACCAGCAAGGATAGGTAAGTGTGGGTCGTAGGAGAATGGGAAAGCTCGAGCGAAGGACTAAGGGCGAGGGGGCGCTGGAGTATGTGTAGATGCGTAAGAAAATAGCGAGGGGCATGGGTATTAGAAAGGGCGTTGGTATGACAGGTGAGCTGCCGTGGAGCGATAAGTGTAGTGAGGAGGGGGAATGGGTAGTATAGCTGTGAGGGGTGTGTGCAAGGCCGAGAGAGAGGCGTAGGGAAGAGATTAAATTTTATTTTTATTTTTATTTATTTTTATTTTTTTTAATATAGGCGGGACCATGAGCAGATTTAAACAGAAATGATTTTTCGCTTATTTGAAATACGATTTAATGAAGGCAACGATTACCAAATTTCAAATGCGAAATACAGCAATGGATGCAATAAATCTGAGGGTACTTTGGGTACCAATAACACAAAATGAAAATATTTTCAATGGAAAAACTGGAAAATTTGCCAGAAAACAAAAAATTTTCTTCAAAGCCCACTTTGAACGGTCTTCATTAACTCTTCCAACTGAAATTAAAATGCGGTGGGGAAAACATTAGAATAGAAAACCTTGAGATGGGTAGTACCTTTCTCCCAAGCCAATTACGATTTACGGGATTTTTGAATGTGATCCTTCCTCAAAACTCCTTGTGCGTTTCTTCAAAACACCTCTGAATGGCGGCAAAAACACTGCTACAAACACTTGAGTGCTGCAAAAAAACCAACGATTTTTGCAGATATGCACAAGCCATAAACACAAATGGCTCACTCAAATTGGAGCAGGGCCAGCAATCGTCCGCTCTGATACCATGTTAAACACCATGTTGAAGCACACACATGGTGTATGAGAAGAATAAACACACACACACAAGAGACTCAACACAATGAAGGATAAGCGTGAGGCTTTCTTATTTTCCATTATACAAAGATGTACATTTATAGTACAATGGTGTGACTCCTGTTTCACATTCCAAGGTCACTTGACTCCATTGTGACTTTTCGTGTGATTCCACACTCTACCCATGTAGGATTAGGTGTTCCAACACTTTCATCAAATCACCGCTTATGACCATACTTGCTACATGAAAAACAATATCCCTTGAAGAAACCAAAGTACCTCTCTGTGTAGAATCTGTTTGTATGTGAATGAAATGATCTGCTTCTATAATTGGCTGCAACATGCCCATAATTATGACATTTAAAGCATTCAACATTATTGATGCTTCTATAGTTAGGAGGGAATGAATTATTTTGAGAGTTCATGATTGTCGGTTGACCTTTTGTTTCTTCCAACACTTCAGGTTTTGCAGTGATATCCTTTGAATCTTTAGCACTTCCTAGTGAACTAGATTCTCCTTTAACAGTTTCATGAAAACCAAGACCAAATTTAACAAAGGGAGACCTTTGACTACTAAGAATATTGTCTAGAATCTTGGTACTATCTTGATACCTCAAGAGTTTATCTTTTTCTTCTAAATTACCTTTTATAATGTTTACCTCATCCTCCAATATTTGGCATTGCTTCTTCATACTTTCTTCGATCCTTCTTCCTTATTTTACTTGATCATTCAGTTTTAAAATCTCTTCTTTCAACCCATTTTCTTGTTCTTCAAAAATTTGTAGAATTTCTTCATTCTTCTTATTTGATGCTTCAAGATCTGCTTTTAGAGAGATGATTTCTGCTTCACGCCCTTCTTTTTCAAATGATCAGAGAAGTTATTCATTCTTCTTATTTGATGCTTCACAAGATCTTCTGAGAGATGATTTCGCCAAGTTCTTCATTCTTCTTATTTGATTTTTCCGGATCTTCATTTAGATCGATGATTTCTGCTTCAAGTCTTTTATTTCGATTGGTTGCATAATTGTACAACCTTTGATACTTGTCTATCCACCCATTCAGTATTTCTATCCGTCCTTTCATTTGAGAGATCATCTCATTGTAGTTAACTTCTCTCTCTTTAAATGATCTTTGTTGATCTTCAACTTTAATCTTGAGAGCTTCTTCTAGATCCATAACATTACTTTCGCTATCTTTACCATTGCTTGCACAAGAAAGTGAATCACAAGAACAACATTCAATACCTGTTTTATCTTCTTCATTTTCCACTGCACATGTTTTCTGAGATATCTCCTTTTGAGTAGCCTTCTTCCTTTGCTTCCTTGCCATGAGTACTAGCAAATCTTGGTCAGGATCTTCTTCATCCTCATTTGACATTTCATCATTATCTTCATTTGCATAATAGCTCTTTCCCTTTTCAAATTCTTTCCCTTTATCATGATTTTCTTCATAAGGACATTTAGCAGCATAATGACCAACTCTTCCACAATTAAAACATTTGAAAGGGAGCTTACCTTTGAATCTTCCAGTACCTGGTTGGAGTCTTCTCACAAAATTTTCTTCTTCTTCTTCTGATATGTAACTTGATTCCTTGACAACTTCCTTTTCTTTTCCTTTTGCACATGCCTTAAAGGCAACTTCTCTGATTTGAGAGGGACCTTCTTTTCTCATTTCAAAAGCAGTTAGAATACCATGTAGTTGAACAACAGTAAGAGTTTGCAGATCTTGCCTTTCTTCAATAGCAGATAATTTTGACTCAAATTTTGAAGTCAAAGATCTTAAGACTTTTTCAACCAGAGTAGTATCGGTTATGGTTTCACCCAAAATTCTCATACGATTTACAATATCATCTAGGCGTAAAAAGAAACTGGCAATACTCTCATCTCTATGCATCCTTAAATTTTCATATTCAATTCTGAGAGTTTGGAGTTTGGCACTTTTTACCTTTGTATCTCCTTCATAGCTTAGAATGATTTTGTCCCATATTTCTTTTGCTGAATTTAGCTGCATCACTTTAACAAATTCTGATTCAGATAGGCTTCCTAATAAAACATTGAATTCTTTGGCATTGATTTCATATTTCTTCCTTTCTGTTGCATCAGTAGGAATAGTTGCCGGATACCGATAACCTTCTTCCACGATTGCCCATACTTCTGGACCAAGACTTTGCAAATATGCTTTTGTTCGTATCTTCTAGAATAACAGATTAATTCCATTGAATAAAAGTGGCCTTAGAGAAAGTACTCCTTCCTGACTTCCCATTGTGACGGATCTCCTTCAAGCAATCAAGCTTCTGCAAAAGGACCTGCTCTGAAACCAATTGTTGGGAAAAATACTGAGAGGGGGGGGGGGTGAATTAGTATTTAGAGCATACTCAACAATTTTTACTTTTTCTTTCTCTAAAATCCATATGCTACTTTACTGAAGCCAACTCGCGTATACACGCGGATATCCTTAATAAAACTCGCGTATTAACAGAGATCTCATTATGCTGATAATTCTTTGCTTAGATCATTGCATCATTCATTCATTAGATGTTTAGTAAACAATAAACATGTGCAGTAAGAACAGAATAAATCATCACACATAAGAAACACACATTAACACCAGGATTTAAGGTGGAAACCCAATTCGGGAGAAAACCACCGCTGTCGTCATCTCAGTCTTCAATATTTTATTATAAAGAAAACATCGTACAACCATGTACTGGCGCAGACTCATACCAGCACGTAGGCACCCACCTGCAGAAGGCTACAACCTTCTCTCGTTTACCAGCCTCTCCTGGGAGGGAGCTACAACCCCCTGCTCTCGTTTACCAGCCTCTCCTGGAAGGGAGCTACAACCCCCTGCTCTCGTTTACCAACCTCTCCTAGAAGGGAGCTACTAACCCCTGCTCTCGTTTACCAGCTACCACTGGAAGGGAGCTACAACCCCCTCACTGAAGGCTTCGACCTTCAGCACCATTGCGGACCACGTTTCATCAATTTTCATATTGGATCCAACAGCTTCCATACAACACAACTTGTAGGCCACTTTTCATCATATTTTCAGACTGGACCCAATCCACACATTTAAGCTCAACATTCATCAAACTGAAACTTATGACCCCATCAATTCATTCATTGAATCATCAATCAATCAACCAACGACTTGATCGTCAATTAACATATTCATCATTCAAATAACCCAGTACATCATTGACAGATAACAGTAGAACAACAAAACAGATCAGGCATTTCATTCCACTTACTTAAGCAAACCCTAGATTCCATACGCGCTTTTACTTCACTGAACCTGCGTATGTACGAACTTTCATGCAGACCAACATGCGTATACTTCTGTGCATTATTTAGAAAACCCTTTTTGCCCATACGGGCTTTTCCTTAAGCAGATCCGCGTATACACGCGCTTTTACTGAATCGAACCTGCGTATACATCTGTAACATTTCAGGACTGTGCAGCTCTTCAGATCAGATAAACAACTCAGATTTTATCCTTTACTTCAGAAAGTATTTCGCCTCATCTCAGATCTAAACATTCCATAAACAGATCTAGAAAATACATATACATTTCAGATCTAGAGATCCCTCTTCATCATTTTCTTCATAGGTGCATCGTAAATTCAGATATATCAATCAAGAACAGAGTTCATCCATGCAGATATTCCTTAGAGAGATTTATTCATTCACAACCCTTACTCATGCACCCTCTTGCACCATGATCTTCTTCTCCTTATATAGATTTAGCCTTTGTCAATACCATGAGTCAAAACCACACCACTTCCGATGGTATTCCTGGACGGAATCAAATAGATAATCCAACGCTCAATACAATGGGTCAATACCATGGTAATGCCCCCTGGTTTTATAAAAATAGAGCGCAAATTGGCATACACGACTTGGCACGTACTTTTCCGCGTGCATACGCTACTTTACCTTAACAAACCCGCGTATGCTTTGTAGCATAACTTATTTATCATTATTCTGGCACTTTCTGAATTCCTTTCTTCTGCTACTTCTGAAATGATCTGTAGATACATCAGATTTACATTATTAACAACTCATCAAGTCAGTTTCCATCACGAACAACTTCATTAAGCAGGTTCCATCAAATTCAACAAATTGCCAACAATCTCATTTCATCAAGTAGGTTGCCATCAAGGACAACACATGTCAACATTCTCATTTCATCAAGTAGGTTGCCATCAAGGACAACACATGACAACACCATCTTCTAATATGATGCATCCTATCATATTAACAATGCTTCTCATCTTGACTGCAATCTTTAACCATAATAGATGCCTTTTCACCTACTACTTATCCTTTCTATGTACCTGAAGTTAAAATGTGTGAGAGACCTTAATAATGAATATCTATCCCTTCTTCCTTCATGGATTTCTTCTCATTAGGTTCTTCTACTTATTCGGTGATATGGGATTCATTATTTTCTTTCCTTTTCTTGTTTCCATTATTTAGTTTAGGACAATCTCTCTTTAAATGACCATGTCATCGACATCCATAGCATTGGATCTTTAACATATCGATCTTCTTATTTTTTTTTAGGACCAAACTTTCCTTTTGTCCTAGCCATGGCAACAAATGCTTGAACTTGTTCATTTGATCCCATATTGAATTTTTCCTTTATCTTATTTTCTTCAATCTTAGATAATGACCAAATTTCACCTAATGGGGTGGCTTCTTTCTTTCCATAGATGCTTGATAAAAATTTGTCCCATTCATCAGGTAGTGCATTGAGCACAACAATGGTCATTTATTCAAGATGACGCATGGATGATCTCCTTGTGATTTGGATGTTATGTATCCTCCTTCAATTGATGATCTTCAAATTGCCTCTTCTTTTCTCGTCACCTTAGATTTTATACCATGTTGATAAATCTAGGGCAACTATATTAGGTTATTTCTCTTTATTTGATAACTTCTTGTGATGTATTTTTAATTAATTTGATTAGCTTCTTCTTTCACTTAGATATTATTATTGTTTTTTATCATTAAACAAAGTCTACCAAACAATGAATATCAATACGAAAAGAAGACACAAGATATAGGCTACCAACCAAGTCCAAAACCTCTCATCTTGAGAGGAAAACCAACAAGAACTATTCTCTTATTATAGATCTTCAAATGATGTATTCCAAGACCTATGGCCCTTGACAAAGACCCCTCCAAGACCGAGTCAACCTTATCCTTGAAGCACTTACTTCTCACCAAGTCAACTCAAGTCAAACTTGCCTCATAACAATATTCATTTCTCCTTTGACCAATAATTTCAACTTGCAATTTGACTGCAACTTCAACCTCTCTTACCTGCAACTTTCGGCCTCCTACAATTACTGCACTTCACTTCACACATGTGACAAATAAGGGGCAGTTTGATCTCTCCTGTTCTTAGCTTGGGAAGTACTTTCTTTCTTGATAATAGTTTCTTAAATTAGTCTTCTTGGCAAAAAAAACAAGACTTATTGATGGCTCTGTAATTCAATAATCTTGTAGTAGATGGATGCCCTAATTTACTTCACACATGTGAGATATTTCAACCCAAGATAGTCCCTTTTAATCCTTTTCTCCTCCTCCTTCTTCCTCACTAACTATTCATTTTATTTCTATTTTAATAATCAAACTTCTTGAGTTGAGTGAGTGTCATTTGAATGAGGTCAAGTGATTCTATTTATAGGCTTCTTTGAGTGCCCTAAATGGCTGGCTTGTTCCTCTTGGTAGGCCGACTTGTCATCTTTTGAAGGTCGGCTTGTTGTAGCATAGTGACAAGGTATTGGAGGTTATTTGAATCTAAGTTTGAATTAAATAAATTATTTACATGATACATCATGCCCAAAAGGGTCTTCCATACATGACAATGAATCTTTATGAATTTTTGAGTCAAAGATAAACCCTAGAAGCACTCAATGGATGCTTGAACTATAAATCAAATAACCTTGTTCATGAAACCCATGCCTAAATAATGACAAAAATAAATTTATTTTTATCTTTAGATAAAATACATAAAATCATGATTATATATGTCATTATGAAGATTGAACCTAGTTATACATTTCAACATATGTGAGGTAGGATTTAGCCCAAATTTTAAAGAGGGTCAGATTGGGCTACAACATGTTGATGGGTACTGAGTAGAAATAATGTTGTCATTATCGTTTCTATGGAATAAAAAATGCTACTGTTCTTTCAAAATCAAGAGTTTTTTAGGGCAAGAATTTTCTTGAATTCGAAACACATGAAAGATTGGTAGGAGAAAGAATATATATATATATATATATTCTAATAGATGGTTTTTAGAGTAATAAAGGGAACAAGGGATAGAGAGCAAAAATTCTAAACTCTTCTAATGCATGCTATAACCCTAAAATAATACAAGGATAGAAAATAAATGACGAGAACCTTATAGAATCCACTAAGAATGAAGAAAAGGATATCGAGCAAGTGTTTGGTTACCAACATATTCAAATCGTTATGTAGCTACTTGTTTAGCTTCCAGAGAGCTTTGTAATTCCATTCTTACAAAATTATGTAGCTACTATTAATCACTTAATGCGCATGAGAATTGTTAAGTGGTAAAATGAGTTGGATGAGTGTTTTCAAGCATGAGAGATTATGCATTGATTGTTCAGAGTGGTGCATTTTTTAAAAATGTTTGGTTTAAACTTGGCATGGTTGAGTATGTGACATCATTATGAATGCCACATTTTATGTTCATTCCCAACAACTGTTTCCATCATTATCTCATACCGCCAAAAAAATTGGTGTGTAGTGCACTAGTTTAGTTGGCTGATTTTGATATTAGATTAACCTCGATCTATCCTTATGGATCATATATTATTCTTTGTCGACTTTAGGTTTACGATCCAGTTATTTTATTTTTATTATTAGTGGATGTGCTAATAATTGTGATATACTAGTATGATATTATGATGATGATTGTGATGGACTTGTTTGATGACTATGTACAATGATGATAAAATAATTATGTTTCCTTGTTTACATATTTTGAGGATTAACTTCTTTCTTACATTTAACGATTAAGTTGATGATTATGCCTTGATGATAACTTAGCATGAAAAATTATACCGATGACTAACATTATGAACATATATTAATGATGATTATTGAGTGTGGCAAGAAATCACCTATATGAACCTGCATGTGATGAGTCAATTAACTCTATTTTGATCAATTTCAAACTATTGACACTATAAATTTAAAGTTCAAAAAAATATTTTGCTATGATTACTAATGGCATGATGTTGGCTGTAGGAACATGTCAGTTTCTTAGTTGAATGACTCACACATGGGTGACAGGGTTGTACAAGATAAATGGAACTTCATGGGAGGGGTGGGACATTGTCCCTGATTTCAGCCACTAGCACTCCCACCATGACTTGGGATGAAAGGTGTTGGCATACCTTCACCTTGAAGCTCACGATATTTTGAGGGAAGACCCCGAATTGGGATGTAGAAATTATACAAACAATATGTATACTAATGGATTCAATCCGATCATGCAATATTCTAGAGCAAGATACTGAATCCTTCTACAATTAATTTGTGGAAATTAAACACAGTTGCACAATCACACCAAGTAAGAGAAAGAATAAAATCCACAACACATGAAATTTTCTGGGGACAACAATCTGCTCAAAACCCCTCTATCTGTATTGTATAAAACCAAGGAATCATGAAATAATTACAATGCACTCTTGTCATAAGAGTCAGCTGCACTCTACCAACTGTCTCACACTGATCCAGAGAAAATTGACCAACACTTAGCCAATTTCCCACCTCTGCTTATCTTGCCTTGATTGCACAATTCTAAGAACAACTGATACCTATTAATTAGGAAATTAAACCTTCCAAAACTGCGCAATACATCATGGGCAATCCTATGGTTGTCTAAGTGCGCGCTGAAAATTTACTAATAATACAACTGATAGATAACATCCCTTTAACCTTTGTCTCAACTGTTTCTTCATTAGAATTGACATGCATGCAACTATTAATAGTAAATCATCAGTCAATTGACAATTTTGAGATTCAACAAGAATTTTTTTTGGCACCCATGATCCTAGTAAAAATTAAGCACCTACACTAGGGTGGGGCCCACAGGCTATTTTTAGGTGCATGTCTATTTTTATTATCCTTTAATTTATATGGAAATTAAACTGTAATCTATTCTCAATGTGGACTTGAAAATAGTTAACTGAAGTGGAAAATCAATTAGCTAAGTGAATTTCGAGTTATAGGTTGGTTGGTGGGACATGCAAAGTGACTTTAGTTGTAACTGAGTGATTCTAGTTGTAACAGAGTTGGAAGTGCAGTGGTGCATAAGTTTGTGCAAGTTGTAAATATTTTAACTCAGTTAAGTGAGTTAAACTCAGTTGTGATAGTTGTAACTAAAGATACACTAGTGAGATATCAAGTGAATTAAATATTAATTAATTCACATGCAGTGATCTCACATGCAACTGAAGATTTACTATTATTAAATGCATGCATGTCAGATCTAGTGGAGACCCAGTTGATTTCTAGGTGAAAGGGAATATAACTATCAATTGTGACATTATCCGCTTGTACACATGCAATCACACACACATTGGATGTGCCCATGATACTTGCACAGTCAAGGCATACAAGATTGCATCAATTTAGGGGTTAGATTCAGCAGGGATTGTGCAGTGAAGGCAGGCTGTCTAGAGACAGTAAATTGGCTAAGGAATTTGCCAATTTTTTCATGACAGTGTGAGAGAATTAGCTCATGTACTGAGGGCTCTTGTGAGAAGAGTTTTGTATGTAATTATTTCATGATCCATGATATAATATACAATAGAAGATAGTGGGGTTTTTAGCTATAAGATTTCCCAGGGAAATTATCCGTGTTATGTGTGATTGATATTTCTTCATGTTCATGTAATTGGCAATTGTGTTTTTAATTCTGCAAAATATTTGTAGAAGCGATTCAATATTTAACTTTAGAAAATTGTTATATCGGGTGAATCCAAGATATAAATGCATATTGTATAATTTCTACATGGTATCAGAGCACAGGAAATTGCAGAAGTGAAGCAGGAGCTGAGTTTGTAGCTGGTGAGAATTTGAATTTGCAGAAAGACTTTCTTGGTGTTATAGCCGATTCAAGATCGAAATGGATTTCAATGGTTTGCAGTTAGAGTATGCACTCAAGGGAAGCTCGAACTAAATTTCTTGGAAGGATAGGATGGAGGTAGTGCTCGAAGACAATGGCTTAAAGGAATTCATTGACAATGATGTTCCTAAACCCATTGTGACAGATGCTGCCAATCTTGATGCATGGAAAAAGAAAGTGGCAAAGGAGAGGAGGATCCTGTTGGAGGGAGTACGAGACTAGATTATCTCAATCCTCCATGGGAAAGCCACACAACATGCAATGTGGAAGGCTTTGACGGATCTATTCTAAAGTAGTAGAGACCATAAGAAATTAGCGCTCAAAGATAAACTCAGGAAGATCAAGATGGAAAAGGGCAACACCATTCCAAAGTATCTCACGAAGTTTTTCAAATGTCAGGATGAACTAGGGAGTGTGGGAATAACAGTTGCCAATGATGATTTGGTGAGTTTGGATCTCTTAGGACTTCCTAAGAGTTGGCACAGTTATGAAGACTCTGTCAACGGACGAGAAAAATTGCTGGAATGGGAACGACTGTGGTTGGAGTTGGTGTAGGAGGAGTTCAGATGGAACACCAGATATGGCTCTTCATCAAAGCATGATGATGAAGAGGATTGTGCTTTGGTTGCCAAGGTGAAGAAGGGGAAGGGGAATAAATTCCATTCTAAATTCGAGTCTAAAGGCAAGAAGTAGGCATGTCCAATGTCAAGTGTTTTCACTGTCACGAACATGGGAATTTTGCTACTAACTATCCACAGAAGAAGAATAACAAGAAGGCTGCTGGATCTGTAGTTGGTGAGGCCCTTGCCTCACAATTTGAGCTGGACTTCTCATTGATCGCACGCATGGTGTCAAGTGCATTGGGATTTGTGTGGTATTTGGATAGTGGCGCTTCCTTCCACATGACGAGAGATAAGGAGCTTTTCAGTGACTTGGAGGAGAAAGATCTCCAGATAGATATTGAGATGGGCAACGAAGGACGGTACAGTGATATTGGGATTGGTACCATTACCTTTCAGAGGGAGTAAGGTAAACCATTTCAATTAAAAGATGTGATGCATGTTCTAGGTCTGAAGAAAAACTTAATCTCAGTTGCAATGTTGGAGGACAAAGGCTATGACGTTGTTTTAAGCGATGGAAAATATTTCCTGCGACATAAAAAAACAGGTCAAGCCAAGAGGATAGGGATTTGAGTTTAGAATCTCTACAAGTTGGAGGTAGATGGATGCGTTGCCATGATGGGCAAGGAAGAAAAAGTGGTGAGCCGGGATGAGGGCTTATTATGGCACATGCGATTGCGCCATATTCATCATGGAGCCTTGAAAGTCATGCAAAAAATATCTATTGGAATTCCAATGGGAACACTTGTTCAGTTAGATAAGTGCAAGAGTTTCACCATGGGGAAGTATGTGAACTCCACCTTTCATGAGAAGGAGAGCCGTGCTTCGGGGATCCTTGAGAGAGTTCACACAAATGTGTGTGGACTATTCTAGGTTTCTTCAATAGAAAAGCATAAGTACTATGTAATATTTGTTGATGACTTTTCTCGTAAATGCTAGATCTTCTTCATGCAAAAGAAAGATCAAACATTCTCTAAGTTCTGTGAGTTTAAGGCATTGGTGGAGAAAGAGTCAGGGAAGCAAGTGAAGGCTCTTAGGAGCTATAATGGTGGAGAATACATCTCTAACGAATTCAAGAACTTCTGCAACAAATAAGGAATTCAAAGAGAACTCATAGTGCCTCATAACCCACAAAAAAATGGGGTTGTGGAGAGGAAGAACATAATGATCGTGGGTGTAGCACGAGAGATGTTGCATGATCAGGGCCTACCAATGCACTTGTGGGCGAAAGCATGCAACACTGTGGTTTATGTGAAAAATTGTTGTCCTCATAGAGTACTTGGCATGAGTACACCTGAAGAGGATTTCACTGGTAAGAAACTCGATGTTTCACACTTTACAATATTTTGCTCATTTGTTTATGTGCATGTGACCAAGGACGCTAGGAAGAAGCTGGAACTGACTGCTAAAGTTGGGATTTTTGTGGGGTACGCAGAAACACCCCATAATTATTGTGTGTATTTTCCAAACAACAGAATGAATATTGTGCGATAAGGTATAAATTTTGATGAGGGTAAAGCCATGCGGTTGTCCCTTGAGAGGGAGCTGGACTTGCATGTAGTGTAGGAACTGCTGGTTCCCAAATATGAGTCTCAAGATGTGGATCAACCACATGAGGAGGTTCATGGAGTGGAGGATTCCACTGATGCAGAGCCAACCATTAGAAATGGCAGAAGGTGCACCACAGAAGCTGATAGGATGAGACTTGATGCTGCATAGAATGTAGGAGCCCCTACTTCATAGCGCCGACAAAGATAATCTCCTTACCGATTTACTGGATACATGGCTCTCGTGAGAAAATGTATTGTGATTGCACCATATTACTTTCAGGAAGAAGTGAAGAAACCTACTTGGGTTGATGAAATGGTGGAGGAGTACGAATCCATTGTAAAAAACAGTGCATGGGAAATTTTCCCAAGACCGGTTGATAAATCAGTGGTAGGTTCGAGATGGATCTACAAGGTAAAGCAAGCTGCTGATGGGAGTGTGGAGAAATACAAGGCCAGATTTGTGGCCCGAGGCTTCTCACAGATCAAGGGGATATATTATGATGAGACCTTTGCACCTGTCGCAAGGTACTCTTCCATAAGATCCATCCTTGCACTCTCAACATAGATGGGCTAGCGCATTCATCAGATGAATGTGAAAACTGCGTTTATCAATGGGATCATTGAGGAAGAGGTGTACATAGAGAAACCTAAAGGTTTCTAAATCTTCAACAACGAGTCACATGTGTGCAAGCTCAAAAGAGCACTGTATGGGCTGAAGCAAGCACCTCGTGCTTGGTACACTCGGATAGACAACTATTTCACCGGACTGGGCTTCACCAAAAGTGAAGCATATGAAAACTTGTACCAAATTGTGGTGGAGGGTAAACTTTTAAGAATTGTTTTTTATGTTGATGATTTAATATTGACCGATGATGAGAAGCTGATACACTCATGAAAGGAGGATCTTTCAAGGGAGTTCGAAATGAAGGATATGGGCCTCCTTCATTATTTCCTTGGATTGGAAATATGGCAGCGGGAAGATAAACTTTTTGTGTCTCAAGGAAAGTATGCAAAGGAGATACTGGGTAAGTTTAACATGGAGAGCTGAAAACCCATGGATACTCCTCTTCCAGGAAACTGGAGGAAAGAGGATGCTACTTCTGGAGAGGTAGTGGATGCTACTATCTATCGACAGTTAGTGGGTTCACGGTTTGCTATGCGGTTAACTAGCTGAGTCAAGCAATGGTTAAGCCTACCAAGCTCTTTTGGAAGGAGGATAAGCATGTCCTGAGATACCTGAGGGTCACATTAGAGTATGGTCTATGGTACAAATAGACGGATGGAGTGAAGTTTCATGGCTTCATGGATGCAGATTGGGTTGGAAGTCCATCAGATAGAAAGAGCACATCAAGGAGGATATTTAGCATTGGGTCAACGAAAATTTCCTGGTACAGCAGGAAGCAACGATCCGTAGCACTCAGTTCAGTGGAAGCGGAATACATGGTAGCAAGTCAAGCTACATGTTAGGCTATCTGGATGATAAAGATATTGGTTGGTTTGTTTGGTTCTCAGATGGATCCAACAATGATTCATTGTGATAATCAAAGTTGCATTAAACTCTCGAATAATCCTGTGTTTCATGATAGGTCCAAGCATATATATATATATATATATATATCCAGTACCATAATCTCAAAGATTGTTTGCAGAGGAGAATCATGTTGCTTCAATACATTCCCACGGAAGATCAGGATGCATATATTCTGACGAAGGCGCTCACCAGGAGAAAATTTGAATACCATAGAGACAGGATCAGGGTGAAGGATAATCCCTTTCTTGTTGAGAGGGAGTGTTGAGATTCAACAATAATTTTTTTTGGCACCCATGATCCTAGTGAAAATTAAGCACCTACACTAGGGTGGGGCCCACATGCTATTTTTAGGTGCATGACTATTTTTAGGTGCTCTTCCTGTCTGATGGAATACCTGCCCAATCTGCATCGGTGAAGTCTTGAAGCTTCACTCCCTCTGTCCGTCTGTACCATAATCCATACTTCGTAGTGCCCCTGAGATATCTCAAGACATGCTTCACAACCTTCCAAAAGAGCTTGGTTGGCTTAACCATAACTTGAATAAGTTGTTTAACTGCGTAGCATATGTCTGGTCGTGTGTTTACCAAGTACATGAGTGAAACCACAAGATTCCTGTAAACAATAGCGTCCACTACCTAACCTGAAGTAACATCCTCCTTCCTCAAGTTTCCTGCAAGAGGAGTCTCCATGGGTTTACATCTCTCCATGTGGAACTTCCTCATAATCTCTTTGGCATACTTGCCTTGAGAAACAGATAGCTCCCCATCCCGCTACCATAACTTCAAACCAAGGAAATAGTGGAGTCCCATGTCCTTCATCTCAAACTCTCTTGCAAGGTCTTCTTTGCAAGAAGTTATGAGCTGCTCATCACTTGTTAGAATAAGATCATCAACATAAAGTATGATAATCAAAAGCTTACCATCAAACACAATCTGGTACAGGTTCGCATCCGCTTCACTCTTTCTAAAGCCCAACCTAGTGAAATAGTTGTCAATCTTGGTGTACCAAGAAATAGGTGCTTGCTTTATCCCATACAATGCTCTCTTGAGTCTCCACACATGCGACTCCCTGTCAAAGGTCTTAGAACTTCCTGGCTGCTCAATGTACACTTCTTCCTCAATAAATCCACTGAGAAATGCAGTCTTTACATCCATCTGATGTATCTGCCAACCCATCTGCGCTGAGAGTGCAAGGATAGATCTAATCGATGAGTACTATGAAAATGGTGCAAAAGTATCCTCATAATCAATCCCCTCAACCTATGAGAATCCTCGGGCTACAAATCTAGCCTTGTACTTATCCACACTCCCATCTGCTGCTTTGTTCACCTTATAGATCCATATAGATCCAACCACTAACTTCTCTACTGGTCTTGGGACAACATCCCATGCACTGTTCCTGATGATGGAGTCATACTCATCAACAATGGAATCAACCCAAGTTGGTTGCTGCACTAACCGCCTCTCGTGGATCCTAATTCTGGCAATTGTAGTGGAGACTAATGCCTGCAGGTTTTTGTCTAACGACAATCATGTTTCCAACAATTGGTATCAGAGCAACAGGTATCAAGTTCGAAACTCACTCGGCTCGCGTTAGGGGGGAGATTGTTGGACATTGGGTTCAACGCTCCCCATGTGTTTCGCGACATGGACTAATCGCCTCTCGTGGATCCTAACTCTGGCGATTGTAGTGGAGACTAATGTTTGTGGGTTTTGGTCTAACGAAAATTGTGTTTCCAACAATACTCACCACCATTGTTGCTCCTTAGAGCCTTCACCCGCTTCCCTATATCTTTCTCAACTAGTGCTTTGAACTCACAAAATTTTGAGAACGTCTGATATTTCTTCTATATGAATTAGATCTAACACTTTAAAGAAAAATCATCATAAAAAATCACATAATACCTGTGCTTTGCTGTAGAAGCTGTAGAGAATGGTCCACACACATCTGAGTGAACTCTCTCAAGGATTTCCGCTGCTCGGTTCTCCTTCTTGAGAAAACTGGCCTTTGTATACTTCCCCATGGTACATCCCTTGCATGTGTATATTTGCGCAAGAGTACTCTTTTGAAGCCCCATAGAAATCTGTTGCATTACCTTCAAATCACTGTGGTGTAGATGGTCCAATATCCTATGCCATAACTCACCCTCATTCCGGCTCACCTCTCTATTTGCTTTACTCATCAATGTTGCACAACCATCTACATCAAGTTTGTAGAGGTTCGTCACATGAACCACAATCTTCTTAACCTGTCTTGTGGCTTTGTGATGAAGGAATGCTTTCCCTTCACTGAAAACCACATCATATCCTCTATCCTCCAACATAGCAACTGAAACTAATTTATTTTTCAAGCCTAGTACATGCATGACATATTTTAATAAGAAAGGTTTACCTGACTGTCTCTTGAAAGTAACTGTACCAATCCCGGTAGCGCTATACCTCCCTTCATCACCCATCTCGATATGCATCTGAAGATCCTTCTCCTCCAAGCTACTAAAGAGTTCTTTGTCTCCCATCATGTGGAAATATGCACCACTATCCAAGTACCACACTGATCCCATCCCACTGCGATGGGTGAGAAGTCCAACTCGAACTTTGAAGCCAAAGAATCACCCGCTGCAGATCCTGAAGCCTTCTTTTTGTTCTTCTTCTTCTGTGGACAATTAGTGGCATAATGTCCATGCTCGTGACAATGAAATAATTTCACTCTAGACATGTCATGCTTATTCCCTTCTTTTCTGGTCTCATATTTGGAATAGGATTTATTTCCCTTCCCATTATTTGCCTTACCATCCAATGTGCAATTTTCCTCATCATCTGTCTTGGATGAGGATTCATCCCTGGTATTTCACCTAAATTCTTCTTGTACCAAATTCGACCAAAGTTGCTCCTAATCTGGTAGCTTCTCCCTCCCATTGATAAAGTCCAGTGACAACTATGCCAGCTCTTGGGAAGGCCTAGAAGTGCTAGGCTCACCAAGTCATCATCCGCTACAGTAATCCTAACACTTCCAATCTCATCTTGACATTGGATGAACTTGTTAATGTATTTCAGAATAGTGTCGCCTTTCTCCATTTTGATTTTCCCGAGCTTGTCCTTTAGTGCCAATTTTCTGTGGTCACTGCTATTTTGAAACAAATATGTCAAGGCCTTCCACATTTCGTATGGATTCACCTTGCCATGGAGACTCGAGACAATGTGATCTCGAACGCCCTCTAATAATATCCTCCTCACCTTTGCAACCTTATTTTTCCAAGCATCAAGAAGAGTGGCATCTGCTGCTGCGGGCCTTGGAATATCAATGTCGATAATTTATTCCAACCCATTTTCCTCCAGAACTGCCTCCATTCTGTATTTCCATGAAATATAATTAGAACTGCCCTCAAGTGCATATTCCAATCTTAATCCATTTAAAGCCATCTTGATCTGCTTGTTGCACCAAAGAATATTGTTGCAAATTCGAATGCTGTTCAACACAAACTCAATTTTTTCTCCACTGTATTGATTTCTGTTGCTCTGATACCATGTAGAAAGTATACAAACAATATGTATACCAATGGATTCAATCCGATGATGCAATATTCTAGAGAAAGATAATGAATCCTTCTACAATTAATTTTTGGAAATTAGACACGATCGCACAATCACATGAAGTAAGAGAAACAATCAAATCCACAACACATGAAAATTTATGGGGAAATAAATCTACTCAAAACCCCTCTATCTGTATTGTATAAAACCAAGGAATCATGAAAAATTACGATGCACTCTTCTCACAAGAGTCTGTTGTACTCTACCAACTGTCTCACACTGATCTAGACAAAATCGACCAACACTTAACTAATTTCCCACCTCTGCTCAGCCTGCCTTGCTTGCGCAATTCTAAGAACAATTGATACCTATTAATTAGGAAATCCAACCTTCCAAAAATGTGCAATACATCATGGGAAATCCTATGATTGTCTAATTGCGCACCGACAATTTACTAATAATACAATTGATAGATAACATCCCTTTAACCTCTGTCTCAACGGGTCTTCATCAGAACCAAAATGCATGTAACGTTAATAGTAGATCATGAGTCACTTGACAGATAATGCATGTGAATTAAATATGATTTAATTCACTTGACCTCTCACTAGTACAACAATCAATTACAAATAGTTAGACTGACTTTAACTCACTTAATTGAGTTAACTGATTTCTCATGCATTAAACTAATACATTGACTGCAACTTGGACTCTAAAACAAATAGAATCACCCTACATGCCTCACCAACCACCCTCAACTCTAATTTCATGATATAATTGAGTCTATCACACTCAGTTAACTATTACAAGTGATTATGAGATAAGATTACAATTTAATGTCCAATTTAATTAACGAAAAATTAAATTAGACACACATTTCTTGTTGAATTTTCAACATCGCTCACGTGGATTTATTGAGGGTTGTGGATCAAGGAAGATTCCTAATTCCCAAACACCATTAGTCTCAGAATAGAGTGCGCCACATGAGACAATAATAGTCTCCATCATCGCGCCCGATTTTTCTCCTTGTAGTCATAGGATGCCTAAAGGGAAAGAGACATAGAACCCTTGGAAATTTAAAGGGAAGTCCTTGAAGGGCATGATCGACTTGGAACCTGTTGACGGTGCTAGACCCACCAACATTCAAGGGGTCTCCCCGATATGTGGTCCAAATTAGACCTCACACCGTTTGGGATAAGAACCCCATATGTAATATGGTCTAGTTGCTGATTTCTTAAAGATTTTCCTCAGCTCTAACTGTGCCTTGAAAAGAAAGTGAGTGTTACTGGTGAGTGTACGATTATATGCATGTCAAGGTTATTCTATTGCAGAGGGTGAGAAAATTAAGCCCCTAAAATAGAGTTAATAGTACCACCCTAGTAGAGACACACGAAAACAAGAAGGACCTGTCTAACACCCCGCAGAATAGTCCACAAAGATGTGGTGATTGTTTCAACTAATAAAAATAGGAAATATTTTTCTAACATCTAGCGAAATAGTCCCCAAGGATATGATAGTTGTAGAAACCATTGCAACACATTCTCAATATGATAAGTACTAAAATAATCGAAATAGTTCAAATAATTTAACACATATGAAAAAAAACGTGAATTACAAACATTCACATAATATTCTTACAAATATTCATAATCCATGCATGAAGAATGTGCTTCCCATAAGGCTTATGATATTAAGTAAAATTACCAAGACAGATGTATACAACGAACACCACTAGCTCTAATAGTGGAGTGTTGGAGCCACTCCTTGCTCCCTAAAATAACTATCTTATCTCTCTATTGCCTTGCGGGAGGAAGCAAGGTGAAAAGTACTTTTCTCATGTTATGAGGGTGTATATATAACCATTGGGGAGGTGATGCTTCACCTTCCTTATGAATCTTTGACTGCCCTCATGAATGTTAACTTCCCATGCCTTTTCTACTTTACATGAATCTTCAAATTCTGTACACGTCCTTTGGACTTTCACTTTACAACACATTTTCAAATATATATATATATATATATATATATATATATATATATATATATATATATATATATATATATATATAGTATTAGTACCTATGTATAACACTATATATATATAGGTACTATTATATATATAACACCGTTGAAGCTAGGTTTGGTCTTCATAAATTGTACTTGAGTCAATACTTATTGTACTTGTCAAAAGAATAACGAAAATAATTTTATATTATTATTATTAAATGAGTTATTGAAGCATGGGTTTCATGCTTGGGTCATATTTATTTTAGGTCAAAGTCCCCATTATGGAATTCTAGGTTTTATTATGAGTCTATAGGATTATTTCAAATTTAAATTGATGCATATTGGGCATTTGAATCATGCAATAATGTCAAGTATTGAGTAAAATATGATTTGTGAAGTGTCCACATCAAGTCGAACTTAAGGTGATCAAGTCGGACTCAATCTAGGAGTTCAAACTCATTAGAAGCCTCTATATACATTTGAGTCAAACTCACTTAGAACCATCTCACTACAACTCAGAAATTCGATCTGGAAGCTACAACAAGGAGAAATTGCGAGATTTTGGAGAAGGAATTTTTGGATTCGGTTTTGGGAACACTTATAGAGTTGAAGAAAATCAAAATTTTGGCACTAATCTCTCTGCATTTCTAGCTATAGTTTGGGAGATCGAAGATCTCAAAGTTTTGTTGCAACAATTGCTGCACTAGTTGCTGCGAAGGTGTTTCTGCCAAGAGAAAGGGAAGTCAATGTTTGTTTTGTTGAATGCTGCTAATTGGATAAGTTGTATTAGGCCTAAATTGAAGTCTTTGAAGCTAGATCAAATTCTCTACCTCAATATTGAAGACTCAAGAAGCAAATTAAAAGTTCCAGGTCATCATAGTGTTGCTACTATTGCTGTTGGTGCAAGATTCAGGAAGGATCACAAGGAAGGCTGACTTGGTGTGGAGGAAGTTTGGGTCAAGGTGTAGAGTCTCAAGCATTATTATTAAAGGAATAATTACTGACTAGGTTTTCCCCTCAAGGGCGGTTTTTCCCTGAATTATAGCCTATATATGGTGTCCTTGATCTATGTGTATTTTCCTTTGATATTTTCTTGATGAAATAATAAGAAGAAAGATAAGAAGAACATAATTTAAGAACTAAAGAAGATCAAAAGTAAATAATCGAGAACAAGAGGATATTTTTGCATTTTTGATTCTTTAACACAGTATCAGATCTTTGGTGAAAGAAGAAGAAAAAAAGTAGTCTCAAGGACTTAATCAAGGAAGTCACAAGAAGTCCACTAGAGAAAGGAGTCTCCACTATCTTCAAAGATGTCTAACACTATCAAGGGAGAGAATAAGATTTAAGGAGCTAATAATTATAGGTATTGGAAGAAAAGGATTGACATCATCCTTGAAAAGAAAAAAGTCTTAGATTTATTCAAAGGAAAAGCAAAAATTCCTACAGAAGAATCAAGTGATGCTGAGAAGGTGAAGTACAAAGAATTGGACTAGTAGCTATGGATTTCTTGGTTGAAAGCATAAAGGAAAATGTTGTCCCCTTCATAGAAAATATTTATCATGCTCAAGAAATGTATGAGGCTTTGTCAAAAATATTCACCATCAATAACATTAGAAAAGTGGCAATCCTGAAGAATGAACTAAGAACTACTAAGATGGCAAAGGAGGATATTGTTTCCTCTTTCTTTGTAAGGATAGCAAGGATAAGGGATGGGATTCTTTCCATTGATAAAATAGTGCTAGATAAAGAACAAGTTATTACAACCATTCTAGGACTACTGTCTTCTTGGGGTTCCTTTGCTTCAACTCTCAACAACTGGAAATAAACACCCACATTTGAAGAGCTATGGACAACATGCAATAAATAAGAATTAAGAGTCTCCATGTTAACCAATAATGAAAAATTATAAAATGCTTATGTTTCTCATCATAAAGGAATATTCAAGAAGAAGGCACCAAATAAGAAGGTTGACATGTCCAAGATCGAGTGTTATCATTGTCACAAGATGGGACACTAGAGGAGTGATTGTCCTGACAACCCCAGGAGAAGGAAAGGAGATAGAGATCATGCAAACATGGCTAAAGAAACATCATCCACCAAGAAATACAATACTGAAGAAGAAATAAGGGACTTGCACTAATAAACCCCGTCCATCTTATGTTTCATTTGTATCATTTATGTAGTATATGTTTAACATATTCTTGGATATGTATTTCTTTGTTTTATAAGTTTTAGGTTTTCCCTCAAGCTTGGGAGGGAGGCCAACACAGCTAGTAAATATAAGTATCTCATTCCCTCTATTTTTCTTCATGTACTTTCTTGAGATTTTGATTATATTAAATACTAATCACTTGTCTACCTTTATTCCTTGTCTATGAATGAATTTGCTAGATGTTCAAGAATCATAAAGAAGGATTCAAGGATCAAATAAGAAGGCCACACAAGTTAAATTTTTTTTCAAAGAATCAAAGGTATGTATTAAAATATAAAGTCTCATTAATTTCTTTGAAATATCCATTTCTATGTTACTAACTATTGATATGTCTAGCACTATTGAATCCTAAAAGGATTCTTGTTTGGAATGATTCATCACCTAATTAATCTACCCACCTTATACACCTCTAATTGCCTATATAAATAGAAGCTTAAGGAGGTTCTCTCGGAAACCCTAACCTAAGGGTATGTTGATAATCTGTGAAACCCTAAGCCTGTTTAGGGATATTTATGAAGAAATTGATATTCTGATTAATGTATTGATAATGTCATGTTTGGTTTTTTGATATGATCATAGAAAATCTAAAATTACTAGAGTTGAAATGATGTGTTTCAAAATCTTGGACCTTTGAAGTCTAATGTAATAAGGGTTTACTTTGATAATGAACCGAAACCATAGGTTTTGGTTAGGTCTACAGGTATAATCCTTGTTATGGAAAGCCCTAAGAATGAAACCCTAGGTATATGTTCTCTTGGTTGAATCCATAGCCTATTCTAAGATAATATATATGCCTATATGTATTAATGTTGACTAACATATAATGTGCTTGTAACGACGATCTCCTAGATATGTTTGTTAACCTATTTTCCAATGGTCCTAAGAATCTAGGGTCGGGAAACAATCCTTAGTCAAAGTTTGAAATATCTAGGATGATGATTGAAAAGTCTTGGGTCTATAAATAAATCCTAGTAATGATTAAATTCTCTAGTATGTATCTTGATTTGAATCTATATAATGTGTGTTGAGAATTTATGTATGAAAATCTAGGGTTTACATTGAATCCTAGGGATAGTTACGTATGATGTGTTTATTGAACTCTAGGATGTACAAGATCTTCATGATATGTTTTGATAATTGATTATAAATCTAGGGTATGCGACTAACTCTAGTGAAAGATGATCATGTCAATGTCTAAGCTGTGGTTAATTTTGATTGACTATTTTATATGAATTCTAGGATTTGTATGAATCCCTAGTGGAAAGTCTAACATGTGAATTCTAAAGGTTCTTAGATATCTTGTAGATCTATATTGGTTCTAGGGTTTAATAAATGTTGTAGAAAGGTACATTATACCTTTTAAAGAAACATTGAAACCCTAGATAGAATGAAAGACATTATGAAATATTCTAGGGTTTATGATAAAAGTCCACAATTTTTTTTTGAAGAGTATATGTATCTTGTCTGGGTATTTGATATGTATAAAGTTGAAAATGCTTCCGTAACTCTCATATGGATATCTGTATTCTTCTATTGTTTTGGTTGTACTTCTATCTAAAGTTGTGAAGGTAAATAATGAAGATGAGAAGATAATAAATATGATGAAAAGGATCAAATCCATGAAATATTATCCAACACCTAAAGAAGAAGTTAAATATCCCTACATTAAAAGGGAGATCTCCCTAGATTAAGAGGGAGCCTGGATAAAAGAAGAAATGGTTATGGTTCTCTACCTCATGTGTCATGCACTAGATGAGGACTAACATCCGTAAGTCTTAGTGAAGACCATGAGTAAGAATCATAGTCATGGTTGGAGAACATACTATGAAATGAGATGTTGCCACATGTGAAGTAGGAAGAGGAATGTTATACTGAAATATTCTATTGGTAGTCCTACTGGAATTAGTTGACGGGCAAGATGGAAATCCAAATGTTTGTTTTGATTATATATTTGAAATTATTGATGATTGGGGTTTATAATTGCATAGGTGAATCTCTCGAAGGAATTGATAACATGTTGGTTACCAATAAGTTTGATTGGGAGAGATTGGCTGTCCTTGATTTGCTGGATCAAGGTGTGTTGAGGCTTTGTGAGTGAATAATTTCTTGGAAAGACATAGGGCTAAAAATTTGTGTTGATGTCTAGCTCGGGGGGTGGCATTGGGTGGATGTGCACCTAGGTCCCTGGGTTGATGATTAGTAAGTAAGCCCGATGGTACATATAGAGGCTGAAAGATTTAGTCCATATTAGTCCATTGCGGTGCCTAAACTGTTGAGTGACCAATGGATATAGTTCACTGACCAAGAATATAGTCCAAGAAATTTAAGTGTTTAAATATTCTTCATAGTTCATATAGTTGAGATATACCTTGTACTATTGAGTTATGAATACCTCCCTAGTTAATAGGGAGTGTTGAAGAATGTAACTAGGTTCGGTCTTGATAAATTGTACTTAAGTCAATACTTATTGTACTTATCAAAAGAATAAAGAAAAGAATTTTATATTATTATTAAGTGACTTATTAAAGCCTGGTTTTCATGCTTGGGTCATATTTATTTTAAGCCAAAGTCCCCATTGTGGACTTCTAGGTTTTATTCTGAGTCTATAGGATTATTGCAAATTTAAATTGATCCATATTGGGCTTTTGAACCATGAAATTAGGTCAAGTATTGAGTAAAATATGATTTATGAAGAACCCACATCAAGTTGGCCTTAAGGTGATCAAGTCAGCCTCAAATCTAGGAATTTGAACTCATCATAAGCCTATATATATACAGTGGAATCAAACTCACTTGGAACCATCTCACTGCAACTCATAAATTCGATTTGGAAGCTGCAACAAGGAGAAATTGCAAAAATTTGGAGAAGGAATTTCTGGATTCGGTTTTGGGCATAGTTATAGAGTTGAAGAAAATCAAAATTTGGGCACTACTCTCTCTCCATTTTGAGCTATATTTTGGGAGATATAAGTTCTCAAAGTTTTTTTGCAATAGTTGCTGCACCAGTTGCTTCCAAAGCGCTGATTCCAAGAGAAGAGGAAGTCGAAGTTTGTTTTGCTGAATGCTCCTACTTGGAGAATTTATATTGGGCCTAAATCAAAGTCTTTGAAGCTAGATCGAAGTCTCTACATTAAGATAAAATTCTCAAGAAGAAAATTCGAATTTATAGGTCATAATAGTGCTGCTACTGTTATATTCATGAAGGATCACAAGGGAGGTTGACTTCGTGTAGAGGAAGTATGCGTCAAGGTCTAGAGTCTCAAGAATTACTATGGAATGAAGAACGACTAATTGGGTTTTCCCCTCAAGGGGGGTTTTCCCCTAGCTGCTAGCCTACATCTGGTGTCCTTGACCTATGCGTATTTTCTTCGACATTTTCTTGATGAAATAATGAGAGTAAATATAAGAAGAACATAATAATAAATAAAGAAAATCACAAGTAAATAATCAAGACCAACAAGATAATTCTACCTTTCTAATTCTCTAACATACAATGAACACCACTAGCTCCAATAGTGGAGCGTTGGAGCCACTGCTTTCTCCCAAAAGAACTAGCTTATCTCTCTAATGCCTTGCGGGAGGAGGCAAGGTGAAAAGTCCTTTGCTCATACAATAAGGGTGTATATATAACCATTGGGGAGGTGATGCTTCACCTTCCTTGTGACTCTTTGAATACCCTCATGACTATTTAAAATCCCATGAATTTTTGACTTTACATGACTCTTCAAATTCTGTACATGTCCTTTGGACTTTCACTTTACAACACATTTTTGAATAAGAATTTACATAATCCACAAGAATGATGTGGCATATGAAGATTCATTACATGACATGAAATGACACTGCTGACATGGACTTCTTGGTGACATGGCAATGTCAGGCCATTCTTTCTGCTTCATGTTATGTGTCTTCTTGAGAATGCTCTTCTATCTGCCTCCATATGGATTAGAGGTAAAGATTCTTCAATGATATCATGTCTTGAGCTGCGGTCACAAAATTGCGTCCTTTCGATTTCTCTTGATTGACTAACTTGCATGATTAGGTACAGAGATATAGTACAACCTATTTCCATTCTCCATTTCCTTATTCTTCATCCTTTCATAGTATGAAAGAGTACCTATATCTACAATTCACTCATGACAAGATGACATTAGTCTGATAAAACCCTAGTCTAAGATGTTGTATGTTGATTCACTGACTGACCCATAATTGGGTGGCATGCTGAGGGAGAGGCTGAGTGACTATGCAATTGCGCAACACAGGCAGTCAGGGGTGAATCTTGAGCCTTGAGACTATGAAATACACAGTTTAGGCTAGATTGAGGAAGAAAATTGCATAATTTTGGGGCTCAATGAGCCAAGCTAAAGGGTTGAGCATTGATTCATCCTATTGCACAATTCTAGAAAGAAGAGAAGGCTAGGTGATTGCACAACTCATGATCTCAAGGCTTGGGCTTGAGGTTGGATATTGTGCAATGCGCAGTTAAGGCCGGGCTGGAGGGCTGAATTGCGTAGTTTTATTGGCCAAGGTGCAAGATTGAGCACTGAAACTACATAGAGCATAGTCATAGGAGGCAGGAAATACACATTACATAGTTTCAAGAGGTAGGGTCGCATCTAGAGGGTTGAAACTTCAAAATGCGTAGTTCAGGAGGGAAGAATGTGTCTTAAGTTTCTTGGTTGGAAAGATTTCAGAATTTGACTATGTGTGGGATCAATGAAGCTAATGTGAATAATGATTAGACTTGAACATTATCACATACTTAGAATACTTGATGACACAACTCCATAGATTATACAAGACACATGAATACCATACTTTCCCTAGTGTGACAACTTTTGTGACAACTCACAAAAAGTACGACGCTAAATATACACTTTGCGATGACCATGATGACACTTGTGCGAAAATGCTTACAATGTTGGAAATGAGTGTGATGGATGTTTACATGGTAAGATCAACTAATTTTAAGAAAGGTGACCCCTTGAAACCACCAAAACAAGCTCATATACATTGTGCAACACTTAACATGTGAAAAGACCAAAATTTTGTTTTCTTGCAAAAGGTTCTGAAATACTTAGAAAAAACACACACAATGGATTTCAATGTTTGTGAAGAGAATATGCAAGACCAAGGTAGACTTAAAAAGCTGGTGTAGGAAAACATTTTGGAGGGTGTTGTAGCATCGAAAACACTTGGCGACACACTAGTATAATTCCAACTTCTCTGTCTTGGTTTGAATTTCCTGTGCAGGGTCTCAATTCTTCAAGAAGTATTGATTCATCGTGCAGATCACTCTGGTTTCCCCACTTACCCTATGAATGAACATAGTCCTCTTTGTTCTATCTTGGTTGAACATAGACATGGAATTATCAGTATCACAATGTTTCAAATGAGGAAAGGGTAGTTTAGTTTGCGAGGTACATATTTTTAGAGTATAGTTTTTCATCTCTGGTGTTGCTCCGCTGCTAGTAGGCTTGAAAAACACCTCGACTAATTCGCTACAGGAACACAAACATTGCTTTGCTGCCAACGAGGTTGGTCAGTACCCCGAAAGAGTTACTTGCTTCACCTATCTGCATAGGAAGCCTTTCTCTTCTTTTGCCTTTATTTATTTATTTTAATAGGATTACACATAGGAAATTATTCATTTCATGGGAAGAAGAGGGATCCAGAATTATTGACAAAAAAATATGTTGTTCCTTCAGAGAAGCATATAGAAACCTCTGCTTTAGGTTTGAATGTTCAAAATTTTCCCGTTTTCCCCTTCTACTTGATTGTGTCAGCATGAAAACACCGAAACATAATGAATCGGGTAAAAGTATAAGGTTTCCAGGTTAGAAACAGGTATCATGTTTCAAGACAAAAATATCCTTACAAAAGGATTGTATTTTTCATCTGACCATCATTGACAAAATGGTATAACCAAAAAAAAGAAGGAGGACTGAAGGTTAGCCAAATTTTGTGGTGTCATAAGGCTCTTTTCATTTCAACCACATGAAAAGAATCCAAAAAACATATTCACACATGAAACTTAGTTACATAACACAAAAAAACACAAGACCAAACAAAAAATCAATCAAGAAAAGAAACTATGTACATAGGATAGGGCATAGCCCCAGAGCATGATTGAAAATAATATTTTAAGTCTTGGCCATTGACAAGAAGAGAATCAATATTCCCATCTAGTGATTGAATACGATATGTGTGTTGGCAAATATTTTCTTATATAATGAATGGTCCAATCCATAGGGATTGGAACTTAGTGTGTCTGCCTTTGCCTTCGTGGGATTTGTCCCACTTCAAGACTAGGTGACCCACACAATTCATTCTTTCCTGCATACTTAGTTTTGAGCCACATCTTCATCAACCTCTGGTGAATAATTTTTATTTTATTTTGCTTTATGTCTTTCTTCCTGCAACTTGTGAAGGGTGTCTATCCTACACTGAACTAGTAAGCATGGCTTTCCCTTGGATTCTTGTGAAATCTAGAGGGAAGACAAGTAGATGTTCGAGGTTAGGATGGATTATTTTTCGTACACTAGGAAGTAATGAGATGTATTCAAATAAGGTTTTGGCATGACTTAGTTAGCCCATAGGGCATTCACCAAAGCGAAGTGTCAGTTCCTTTGTTAAGAGAAAACAATATTTTTGATAATGTGGATGACGTTATTATTTGTGGACTAAGTAATACCATTTCCTTGCAGATAATAATTTGTAGAATGTTTCAATACGATGCCATTTTCCAATGAAAAATAATATAATTCAAGTGATGAAAAGTACGTTACATTTTCAAAAAAGTGAAGTAGGAACACCTAACTTGTAAATAATATTCTGTTTGAGGAAGTTGATGACTTCTTGATCATTTAATTTCTTCAACGGAACTGCTTCTTTCCACCATGTAAAATAGTCTGTAGCAGTGAGAATGTACCGGTGTTGCTTTGATGAATCTGGGAAAATTTCAACAATAACATCCAGGCCCCATTGTTGAAATGGGTCTTCCACTGCAATAGGCTACAATGTGACAACTGAATTCTTGTTGAGGACAACACACTTTTGACAGATCATAAATTTGCAGGCATAGGTGTGAGAATAATTGAATAATATAGGCCAATAGAAACCAACCCGAATAAATTTGTGTTTTCGTGACACCCAAAAAGTGTCCCCCGGTTGGTCCATCGTGGAGATCACGCAATAATTTCTCTGAATCGTGCACTTCCAAGCTCCTAGGTAGTACTCCATTATGGTTCTTTCGTAAAAATACCCCATGCACCAATTGATAAGGTAATGGTTTCAGTCTGAGTGCCCTCTTTTGTCTTGCATATAAGTGTGAGGGAACTGTGTGTGTACCAAGAGTTTTTGGTAATAGTGGGGGGAGCTCACTCAACATTATACATTTCAATTTCCTTCTCCCATCCATATGTATCTTCTTCTTTTGTATCCACTGCTTTTGCTGCTAGATGACATAGACCATGGCCCTTAATCATGTGAACTGGTTTGAATTCTAAGTCATACCCTTGCAGACCCTTTATCCAATTTTCTCTTCTCTCACCCAAATCTTGTTTAATAAACATTCATATGAATGCTGGGTGTGGAAAAAAGATAATACAATGATTCTTCAAGAGGTAAGGATGAAAGTTATTTACCGCCTTGTAAACTACATACACCTTCTTATCAATGGCAGGATAGTTAAGTTCAGGGCCTTATAGGCTGGTACTCATACATAATATCAATCGCTCATTATTTTTATCATCCTTTTGTGTGATCACAATGACAAGAGAAGTTTCAGAAGTGAAAGTGCAGAGAAAAAAATATTTCTCGAAATCTGGGCTATATAAGGATGGTACTTCTATGATAGTCTCCTTGATACAAGAAAATGTTTCCTTTTTCCCCTTTTGTCCCACTTGTATAATGCGTCCTTCTTCACCATATCCTGCATAGGTTTCACGATCTGAGCGCAATCAGAGATGAACTTGTAGAGAAAATTAATATTCCCCAGGAAGGACTGCATAGATTTATTATTCATTGGGAAGGGAATTTGCATGATAGTTTTGACCCTCTAAGGGTATAATGTGGCCCAAGAGATTACCCTCAGACACTGTAAAAATATTTTCCTTGGGATTAATTGATATCCCATACTTTTGACATCCATCAAAAAATTTCTTCAAATGGCGTAAGTGGTTAGATATCTTCTTAGAGAGCATTGTGACATCATCAAGATACACCACTATGTTCTTCCTGATCAGTTCACGAAATGTGGTGTCCATTGCACGTTGAAATATTTCACAGACATTTACTAACCCAAATGGCATTCTTCGGAATGCGAACATTCCTCACTTAGTGCATAATGTAGTTTTTAGTCTGTTAGGATTTGAGACCAGAAACTGGTTGTAGCCTAAATAACCATCGAGTAGGAGCAACATCTTTGACCCCGATAATTTCTGCATTATCTATTCCATAGATGGCATAGGGTAGTTATCTTTTTTTGAGGCATGGTTCAAGTTTCAAAAATCAACACACAAGCAGATTTTGTTAGGTCCCTATAATACTAGTGTATCCTCTTATTGTTATTATTAATGTAGGCCACTTATTGTTATTTTTGTGCCCATGTTGTTGCCATATTGCTATTATTGTGCCCCATAGAAGCCCACTATTTTTATTGTTGTGCCCTTACATTATTATTATTATGTCGTCTATGATTATATTGTGACCCCCTTAGACTCCTATATATAGAAAGGAGGTTTTGTCATTTGAATCATCAAATAATTGTTCATTATGTAATGTAAATGAGGTTTTCCCCTCGAAGAGGATATTTTTTAATTCTTTGATCTACTATTTATATTAGTTTGTGATCTGGTTGCATAACATTTGGTATCAGAGCTTGGGATTCAGGGGTTTCACTTTTTCAAAATGCCATGTTGGATTTTGTGCTATAACGTTTTTTCTACAAGGCTTTAGAAGCTAAAATTTTTACCATGTGGAGCCGAATTCATGGAGAACTTCGTGTAAGAATTTCAGAAACTATTTCTCTATATTTTCAGAGATATGATCCGGGGAATTTAAGGTTTTTGCAGGCTCCAAAATTCAGTCTCAAATAGGTGAACTAGGGAAAATTGTCATAACTTTCGTTTCAGGAATCATATTTGAATTCCGTAAAAAAGTAGCTGAAAGTGAAAAAAAATTGGGGTTTTGTGTAGTAATTTTAGTTCCATCGGTTGAAACAGTGACATGTGGAACTTTTTACAATTTCCCTCTACTGAACTAGTATATAATCATATCATTGTGGGAGATCGGGCATCACTCTTTGTTGAAGACTCCATTCTTGGTATCATTTGTGGGGTTGGAAAGAAGACTCAAAATGATACTATAGGATGAAATGTTAGACCTTGGAGATTCAAAATTACATATTCAATATTGAGCTCCTACAAAGCAATAAAAGTGTGTGTATTTTTTAAAATTTGCACAAGTTTTGTTTAAAAAAATAGTTTGAAGTGATTCAAAGGGCATAATGAAGCATAAATATCATTAATTTATGCTCCAAATAAAGAAAATGGAAACACCTAGTAAGAAACATGAAATATATACTATAAAACATGAAGAAGAAGAAGAAATGCAACATGATATATCAAAATTACGAGACCAAGTGCAACAAATTTCTCTCTCACAAAAATTAATAGAAACTAAGATGGATGGTTTGAAGAATGGAATGGAAGCTAATATTTATGGGTTGAAGAATGACGTGGAAGATAATATGGATGGTTTGAAGAATGAAATGGAATCTAAGACCAATGTTATAGAAGAAAAAATGGAAGGTTTGAAGGAAGGTTTGACAACTTTTCTACAAGAAAAACTTCCTAATGGCGAAAAGTTAGTAGAGGAAAATCATGATGAAAACAAAATAAATGTTAATCACGATTTCATATACTCTAACATTGGATTGAAGACCCACCATATTCCAAAGATCGATATGAGGAAGTTTGATGGCAATGATCCTGTAACATGGATACTACAGATGGAGCAATATTTTGATCGCCATAATGTGCAAAACATACAAAAGGTAAGCATTGAAAATTTATATTTAGAACCCAATAAATTTGTATGGTATCGATGGATTTTCTCTCATAAAAAAATTGTCACTTGGGAAATTTTTACAAAGGAAATGATAACACATTATGTGCATACAAAGAGAAACACCTTCTTTAGACAATTGATAAATCTAAAAAAAAATGGTTCAATGGTGGAGCACATTGAGGAATTCAACAAATTGAATATAAGGGAAAACTATATTTCAAAGGATCATATGATTGATGTATTCATAAGGAATTTAAAGGATAAAATCCAACATGAGGTTCGCCTTTGGGAACCTGATTAATTGGAGAAGATATTCAGGTTGGCAAGAAAAATTGAAAGAAAAATTATGGCGACAAGGAAGCATACCACTCACAACTATAAAGATGGAAGTGCTGCTACTCCTAACCTTCCAAAACATACAAGGTTGAAACCACAATAGTTGGAAGAAAAATAAAATAAAAAGGGTTTTGTTATAGTTGTGATAAAAAATACACTAAAGGTCATAAGTGTGCTGAGAAGAAATTATTTTACATGGATTGTGAAGAGGAGGAAGAAAAGGAACAAGAAACATCAAAAGAAGAGGATATACACTAGGAACCAACCCTAGAGAAAGAAGAAATGAATTGAACCATATATTGTAATTCATTGGAAGAAATTACCACTCCTCAAACTCTCAAGATATAAGGACATATCAAGAACAAAAAGCTAATAATGCTGATTGGTTTGGGTAGTACCCATAATTTTATTGATTGTAAGATAGCTAAGGAATTGAATTGCTTCCTATATTTGGCACCAAAGTGTCAAGTGATGTTTGAAAATGGAGGAACTATAAATTGATCTGGAAAATTCCATAATATCAAGCTAACCATGGGGGAATATGTATTGACTAGTCCAATGCTTTCCATTTTAATGGGTGGTGCTGATGTTGTACTTGTTGAGAATTTAGAGGGGTAATGATTAATTCAAATTATATTCTTGATAATTACTTGTGAGCTTATGTGATTTACTTATGTTTTCTCTTATTATCTTATTTAGTCTTTCATCAAGTCAATTGCCAAAATAAAAGAGACATAAATTTAGGCTTTTCGAGCTAGGGAAAAACCTCTCCCTCTTGGAGAGGAAAACCCACGAGAAGTTATTCTTATAGAATTTCAAATGACAAGTACCATGATCAAGACTTAGACCCTTGACCTTTGAATTCTTCCAAGACCTTGTCCCTGTTTCTTTGTCGACCTCCAACACTGATCCTTGTTTTCTTCACAAACCTGCACTGACTTGCATCAACATTAGAGAACTTGGTCTCTAAGTTTATCTTAAGACACTCCTTATTGATTATTCAAATATTGGAGACAATATCATTCAAGATCTCATCCATTAATTCACATACACTTGAAACTTTGTTTACTGGATATACATTACTTTCTTTTATGAACTGTGATTAGGAAGGTAAATCACAGATTTACCTTCATCCTTTTTCTCACACCGCAATACCCTTAGACTTTGCATCACAACATGATCATCAACCTTAGCCCTTCGCATAACATGACATTTGAATGATTCTATTCACAGTACTTACAACGCATAGAACACATACCTTATTATGTCATTTTATTGCAGGTGTATATCAACGTATTCATTACAGGATTGACCACACTCTACTTGTCCAAAAATCCTTCATACTAATCCACATCCACTTCTTCATAAAAATTCACAAAATAGATCCACAAAACACTAGAACACTTCTTTTTCCTCACATTTATTCCAAACTTTGTCATGCTGAAAGTGTCTCAGAGATATCCGCAATTATTCTGCCGAAATGAACCACAACTCCCTTATATATAGGGTACTTACTTATGTTTTTAGGCTGACCCTTCAACATGTTTGAAGGTCGAATTCATCACTGTATATAGGCCGACTACGAGAACAGATATTCCAGAGTTAATTAGGTTTATATGAGGGCTGTCTTGAGCCATTCCTTCACAAGGTCTTTGGAGAATATCCTAGATACTTCATATACATGACCCTTGAGTGCATTTATAATCAGAAGACAAATCCTAATAGACATCAAGAATAAGTCTATTGACCTATAATAAAATTTTCTCATGAAACCCAGGAGGCATAAGAAAAACATATTTATTATCTTTGTCTTCTACTTTACATAAATACATAATTACATGGTCAATACGAAGACCGATCCTAGTTACAATTTTCAATAGTATTAGGAGTATAATGGTTACAATATTTAGGTACGATATCTTTTAATTTTCAAGAAATTTTATTGAATTTTTTTTGGGAAGGAAAGGAAGTTGAATTAAGGGGTATAATAGGGAAACCAAGAAATATAATCAACTCTAATGGCATGAAAAATCTTCTAAAGAATGAACAATGGGGTGTAATTTCACAATTATGCTCACTATAGGTTCAAATATCGAAATCATCTATTTCTCCAAATCTCCAAAAAGCCTTGGAGAATCATTCCAAGGTATTTGAGACTACCAAAGGCCTCCCACCTATTTGTGATCATGATCATGCTATTCATTTGATTCTAGGAAGTTTTACTCCAAACATACAGCCTTACAAATATCCCTATGCCAAAAGAGTGAAATTGAACGTATGGTTGCAAAAATGCTAGAGGCTGGTATAATTCAACCTAGTCAAAGTTATTTCTCTGCTCCAGTAGTATTGGTACATAGGAAGGATGGATCATGGCACATGTGTCCGAATTATAGGAAGCTCAACAAGCTCACTATTAAAGGCAATTTTTCAATTCTTGTTATTGATGAATTATTGGATGAATTACATGGAGCAATTTACTTCACCAAGTTGGATCTTCATTCAGGATATCATCAAATTAGAATGAAGACTGAAGACTTTCTGAAAACAACTTTTAGAACTCATGAGGGTCATTATGAATTTTTGGTCATGCCTTTTGGCCTTATCAATGCACCTTCTACATTTCAAGGTTTGATCAATCCTATTTTCAAAACCTTCCTTAGAAAATTTGTGTTAGTACTTTTTGATGATATACTAATATACAACAAGTCTTGGAAGGATCATGTTCAACATGTTGACAGGGCGCTCAAACTATTGGAGGAGAAACAATTACATGCAAAAACAACCAAATTTTTCTTTGGAGTACAAGAGGTGGAATATTCTTGGGTCATATTGTATCTCATGGGGGTGTTAAGGTAGACCCTAACAAAATTAAAGCTATTAAGGAAAGGAAAATACCGAGGATTTCTTGGGATGAAATGGTATTATCGCAAGTTTGTTAAGAATTATGGGAGAATAGCAACACCTCTAACAACATTACTAAATAAATATGCATTTTCTTGGACTCGAGAATCAACTAAGGCCTTTAAAAATATTAAAGAAGAAGTGTGCCACACACCAGTTTTAGCTATACCAAACTTCATAAAAAATTTAATGTGGAATGTGATGCCTCTGGAAATGGAATTGGTATTTTTTTAATGCAAGAAGGAAGACCCATTGATTTTGAAAGTTGTTCAATCAAAGGAAAGTCATCCAATCAAGAAATGGCGACCTTATCTAATGGGAAGGCAGTTGAAGGTAAAAACATATCATGATAGTCTTAAATACTTTTTGGAACAAAGATTATCTTTAGAAGAGCAGCAGAAATCGGTCACATAGATGTGAGGTTATGACTTTGAAATCATCTACAAAAAAGGGAAGCAAAATGTTGTTGCAGATGCACTCTCAAGAAAGGATGAGGATGTGGAAGCATTGCTTTGTGGCATTTCTATTATCGAACTAGATTGGATAACTGAAGCAAGGGATGAATGGAAGAATGATGAAGAAGTGTGGACACTCATTCAAAAGTTGCAGCAAGATCCCAATACATTTGATACATTTAGCTGGAAAAATGATTCATTATGGTACAAAGATCACTTATATCTTTGTAATAATTACCAACTAAATTTTTTTTTTTTGATAGAATTTCACATCTCTCTTAGGAGGGCACTCAGGATTTTTAAAAGCTTACCAGAGGGTCAAGAAGGTATTTTTTGGGATGGCCTTAAATCTAAAATTCAAAATTTTGTGGCAGAATGTTTGGGTTTACACAAAATAAAGTTGAGACAGTTGATACCCCGGGCCTGTTACAAAATTTATCCATTCCAAGTCAACGCTGGGAGGAGGTTTCAATGGATTTTATCGCAGGTTTACCCAAGTTTGAAGGAATAAATGTCATCATATTGATAGTTGATAGAGTTACCAAGTATGCACACTATTGTGCATTATCTCATCCATTTAAAACCAACACAGTTGCTACTGCATCTATGGAAACAATTCAAAAGCTACATGGAAACCCAAAGATTATTGTAAGCGACAAAGATCCAATTTTTATAGGAAATGTTTGGACGAAATTATTTTCTGGTTTGGGTACTCAATTAGGGCATAACTCATCTTATCATCCTAAATCTGATGGGAAAACTGAGATAATGAATAAATGTTTGGAAGGATATCTTCGTTTCTTTGTATATGATAAAAAAACACAATGGGTCAAGTGGTTACCTAACGCTGAATGGTGGTATAACACTTCCTTCCATACTGTAGCAAAAATGACCCCATTTATGGCACTTTATGGATATTATCCACCTTCCATCATATCATATTTAAGAGAAAATTCTAAGGTTCAAGAAGTAGAATATCACATCGAGCATTTAACAAGAATTTCTCCAACTCTTAAAGGATAACCTCTCTTTGGCACATAATCAAATGAAACAACATGCATATCAACATCATAGAAAAAATGTTTTGATGTAGGCGACATGGTATTTTTATGGCTACAACCATACAAAAAAATGTCCCTCAAGAAAACTAAGAAGGATACTAAATTATCACCAAAGTAATATGGTCCTTACAAGGTGTTGCAAAATATTGGTACTATGGAATACAAATTGGAGCTTCTTGCATCTTCTTGAGTGCACCCAATTTTCCATGTTTCATGCTTAAAGAAGGTTATAGGTGACAAGATTATAGTTCAAACCATATTTATAGAAATTAACAAGGAAGGAAAAATCATACCTGAAGCAATCATGGAAACAAGAACTCGACAGCTACAAAATAGATCAATTTCATAGTATCTCATCAAATGGAATAACTTACCCATTGAAGATTCGACATGGGAGGATGAGAATTTTATACAGAAGCGTCCATAACTACTCAAGCTTTGAGGACAACACTCTTTTGAAGGACAGGGGCATGTTAGGTCCCTATAATACTAATGTATCCCCTTATTTTTATTATGAGTGTATCCCCTTATTATTATTGTTGTGCCCATGTAGTCCCCATATTGCTATTATTGTGCCCCATAGAAGCCCACTATTGTTATTGTTGTGTTCTTACATTATTATTTTTATGTCGACTCTGATTATATTGTGACCCCTTAGAGTAATATATATAGAAAGGAGGTTTTTCATTTGAATCATCGAAGAATTTTTCATTTAAGTAATGTAAAGGAGGTTTCCCCCTCGAAGACGATATTTTTTAAATCGTTGATCTACTATTTATATTGTTTTGTGATCTAGTTGCGTAATAGATTTTCTCAAACTTATTCCTTTCTGAGACCAAATTCGATACCCAAGTTGAATGTCACACTTTATAGATGATACGAGCATCCAACAACTTCCTCAACTCCTTTTGAATCAGGGGCTCAAACGTCGAATGTAACTTTCACATTTTTTGTTGAAAAGGCTTCTCCCCTTCCTTGATCGGGATAATGTGCTGGATTATTCGCGTCATAAGTTTTGAGCTCATATTACATCCACGCGAAAACATATTGGTACTACTTGAATATGTGGAAGAAATAATTCCGCTCTTGTGGTGTGCAACAAGTATCAAGATTGACATACGTATGATCCTTTTATGTTCCAATATTTATTTGTTTGTTCGACAATATTAAACTATGGGATTTTGAATTGACTGGACCTTTAAAGAGATTATGAAAATCATACAAATTTTCCAATGATACCACACTCTTCAACATGGGGTTTTATTTATTCGTGCAGGGTGCATCTTGCAACTATTTTTCTTGCTCGACTTCATCGATAGATGCATCTTTGAATACATCAACATTCACAATAAAGTGAAATATCTGTTGGTCATCATTGAAAATGCGTAAATTAATGATATTGCCAAGGAAAAATGGCTTGTAAATAATTTCAACATAAAAACCATACCTAAGTAGTGATAACCTAGCAACAACATTTGCTAATGCATCTGCAAGTGCGTTACACATTCTAGGAACATATATAATATTAAAATCTTGGAAATGAGAGATCAAATTCCATAATTCTTGTTGATAACCTTTCATATGAGGTGACACATAGTGAATAGTATTTTTCACCTGTTGTACGACTATTTCAGAGTCACCTACTGCTTTGAGGATTCCAACATTGAGGTCGATGGCCTTTTGTAAGCCTAAGATGAGTGCTTCATATTTTTCTGTGTTATTTGTGCACTCTGATTCCAAGAAACTTGAGATCAAGTGTTTGCTTTGCCATGGGTCTACTAAAACAAAACCAACTCTAGAGCCATCCTATGTTTTTGAACTGTCAAAGTACAAAATCCAAACATCATATGTACAAGGACTATGCGCCACACTAGTACTAATACTACTACTACTATCTCCTCTACAAATGTCATTTCCGCTAGTTGGACTAGGAAGGAGATCAAATGTGTGTCAGGTGGTACTGGGGATGGTTGGGAAGATAACACCCCAAACCAGTTTCCAAAAAGCAATTTTCGAATATTAGATTTGAGAAAGCAACTAGCTAATTTTTTTCCCTCGAAGTGTGTAAAAATATGTTTCATGTAAGGTTCCGAGTTCACCCATATTTGGTTATTTTTTCCCTTTTATGGAAGCCATAATGTGATCTGTCCCTAGAAAAATAACCTTTTATCTTGATGGATGAGTCTGTTCTCAACAGAACACCGTATTCTTCCTGAATGCCCATAATTACTATATTTATACATTGGTGAACTTGTTGATCAAATGATAGGAAAATAAGCACATTTCTGAGCACCGATAGCATGGACATGGGTTCTGTCGAGCTGAATGATCTTTGTATCTATTTTATCCCATTTTTCATCAATTTTATTTACTATATATAAGGGCATTACATTTACAGACTTACCAGAATCAACCAAGCAATTATGGACATCATAGTTGAAAATTTTGAATGTTAACAAAAATGAAGGGCATATTGTATTTTCATCCAATGTTAAAGCATTAAGCACATATTCGAGGGAAACAAAAGACTTACCAGATCCCTTCTGTGAAGAAGAATTTTTTCTTGAGGCGGGCTATTCAATAGCGTAGCCAAGCAGTTCCCATTGGCTCATGATCCTTTCAAGTTCGAAGAGTGAAATATTAGCGCAAATATTCTTCATGTCTTCGAATATATTATAATTAAGCGTGGGAGACATTGCTGAGGTATATGGAGGAGTAACCTTACCCGTTGCTTCCAGAATGATGGACTTGATTTTGTTGTTCACATATGTACTCTTCGTTGTAGTATCGTCTCCAGACTTGATCTGAGTGTTCTGCACTGAGTTTACCAACGATGTGATCTTCCTTAACAAATGTTCTTTCAGTTTCTGCCTTGTCAACTCTGGTTTAGAAACTAGAGATTTACTTCTCAAGTTATATTAAACATTCTTATTTTGAGCCCGGTCCTCACTTGGTGGCTGATTTTAAGCAATCTTATTTTCAGTTGCATATACGCAACTTAGTGTGTTCATTGTGCTCCCAACAGTCATAGTTTCTTCGGTGGAAACAATTTTTTCATTTTCTTTCACTGGCTCAGTATGCTTATCATAAAGTAATGTATCAATAATATGCGCATCTACAACATTCATGTTGTGGTTCCATTATGAACATGTTTTTTTCTAAATGAAACCCTTGATGAAACGAACAATATTGGGCCATGAACATACTCTCAACGTTCAAAACAATGTTCGAGCTCTCCGCAGACTTAGCCGGCTGGTTTTCGTTGTTGATGGAGTTGGAAGCCCTTCTCAGAATGTTGAATCTAGGAGGCTTGCTACTTACATTGGTTTCTCTTGACCTTTTCTTTAACTCTCCCAACTTATTGGACAAAGAGTTGATAATGCGGGTCAAGATCTAAAAATTGACAACTTCCTTTTCCTTGGCCTTACCTGAGGAGGCCTGAGACCTTTTTCCTATGTATTTGGATTCCTTTGATGGTTCATCATTTATGATGACTCCAATCACATACAAGTGCTTCTCAACAACAATTTATTCTTCATAATTCTCCGCAAGAGTTTATTTCACAATTCTTTTCAGGAACTATGCGATGGTTGTTGGTAAAGTAGATGTGTAGTAATCAATAGTGATGGATTCATGAGGCTTCATATTCACGGGGAATTTATTTAATATGTGGTTAAACCTATGATTGGAATATTTCACTTTCTCTTTGTGCTCCATCTTAATATTTCCCAGTTCTCTCAACAACATGGCAGGGGTTTTATCATCAACAAAATTTTCAAGAAAATATTCTTAAACCCCTTCCAATTCTAAATAAGAGTTCAGAGGAAGACTATGGTAAGATAAAAATGCTCTGGCATCTAAGGTACATGGAAAAAATCTACATGTAACATAATCGTAACGTACCTCTAACATTTGCATATGCAGGTAGAAGTTTTCCAAATGGTCCTCCACTTTCATTGCTTTTTCAGGGTCGTACTTTGTTAACAACTTTTTCGGGTGCTTCGAAATCTTATGTAGAAAAACCAAAAATGCAAGTGGGCCCTGAGACATCAAGTTCAGATCTTGGTCCGCCATATATTTTTCACTATTTTCCTCCTCTTTTTCATAATCTTATGGTTCTTCTTCTTCTTCGTCGCTACCTAACATGTGGAAAGTATTGTCTGAGAGTACCACGTTATCTCCGTCACCACCATTATAAGATGGAGGTTGTTCTAATTTCTTTTCATTTTATGTAGACTCTGCTAACTCTTCAAGGGTAGCGAGAATGAAATATTCAATTGTAGAAATCATTATCATGGTAGGGGTGGTTGGGCTATTTTTCAAAAAATAAGGAAGATTGTGTACTCGTAGAATCAATCCAATAACTTTTGTAAACTTACAAGTTATAGGATGGATGGCATGGATCTGGTCGTAAAAGATTTCACAAGTTTGTACAAGCTCAGGCTGAGAATATTTTCCAACTTCAAGAATATGAGTAGAGGAGGTGCTCGGACTATTACTACCTTGACCAAAAGAAGTAGGATTAGGGTGGGTGAGGTTATCAACGATAAAAATCTGGCTTCCATCCTTCTATCACTAGAAATGTTGACGGTGCTAGACCCGCCAACATTCAAGGGGTATCAAAATATGTGGTCCTAATTAGACCTCACACCGTTTGGGATAGGAGCCCCATCTGGAATATGGAAAGTTTTTGATTTCTTAAATATTTTCCTTGGCTGTAACTGTCAACAAGAGAGAGGAATGCATATGTGCCTTGAAAATCAAGTGAGTTTGCTTGGTCAGTGTACAATTGTATGTGTGTTGAGGTTCTTCTACTACGAATGGGGAGAAAGGTGAGCCCTTAAGAGAGAGGTAATAATACCACCATAGTATAGTTACACGCAAACAAGAAGGATTTGTCTAACACCTCGCATACTAGTCCACAGATGCAATGATCGTTTCAACCAATACAAACAAGAAAGATTTGTCTAACATCCAGTAGAATATTCCAAAAGGATGCGACAGTTATAACGAAAATTAAAACACATTCTAAATATAATAAGTACTAAAATAATCAAAATAGTTCAACTACTTTAGCACAAATGAAAGAAATCATGAATTACAAACATTCACATATTAATATTACAAATATTCATAATCTATGCATGAAGAATGTGTTGGCCATAAGGCTTATGATATTCAGTAAAAGTCCCAAGATACATGTATACAACAAACACCACTGGCTCCAATAGTGGAGTGTTGAAGCCACTCCTTTCTCCCAAAAAGAACTAGCTTATCTCTCTAATGCCTTATAGGAGGAGGCAAGGTAAAAAGTCCTTTGCTCATACAATGAGGGTGTATATATAACCAATGGGGAGGTGATGCTTCAACTTCCTTGTGAATCTTTGAATACCCTCATGAATGTTTGACTTTACATGACTCTTAAAATTCTATATATGTCCTTTGAACTTTCTCTTTACAATACATTTTTGAATAAGAAGTTACATAATCCATAATAATGATGTGGCATATGACGACTCATGAAATGACATGACATGACACTGCTGACATGGAATTCTTAATGACATTGTAATGCCAATACATTCTTGCTGCTTCTTGTTATGTGCCTTCTTGAGAATACTCTTTTTTCCACCCCCTTATGGCTTAGAGGTAAGGAGTCTTCAGTGATATGAGGTCTTGAGATGCGATCACAAAATGGTGTCCTTTTTCTTTCTCTTGATTGAGAAACTTGCATGATCAACTACAAATATTTCTTTCAACATGTTTCCATTATCCATATCCTTCTTCTTCACCCTTTCATGGTATGATAGAGCACATGTATATGTAATTCACTCATGACAAGACAAAATCAGTCCGATAAACCCCTAGTCTAAGATGTTGCATGTTAATCCACTAACTGAGACGAAACTGGATGGCAGGATGAGGGAGAGGCTTAGTGACTGCACAATTATGCAAATCAGGAAGACAAGTGTGAAGCTTGAGGCTTGAGACTGCATAATGCACAGTTTAGGCTGGACTAAGGAATAATATTGCGTAGTTTTGGGGCTCAGTGAGCCAGGATGAAGTGTTGAGCACTCATTATGTCTACTGCGCAATTTTGGAAGGAAAAACAAGCCAGGTGATTGTGCAATTTCATAGATCATAATTTCAAGGGCTAGGAGTGAGGTTAGAGATTTGGCAATGTGAATTTAAGGACAGGATGGAGGGTTGAATTGTGCAGTTTTGGAGGCTAAGGTCCAGGTTTGAGCAATAAAAATGCACAGTGCACACTCCTGGGAGGCAGGAATTGTGCAATTCATAGTGTCAAGAGGTAGAGTCACGACTAGAAGGATGAGACTACATAACACGTAGTTCAGGAGGTACGGATGAGGCTTAAATTTCTTGGTTGGAAAGATTTCAAAATTTGACTAAGTGTAGGTTCGATGAAGCTGATGCGAAAAATGATTAGACTTGGCTATAATCAGACACTTAGAACACTTGACGACACAAAAACATAGATCGTCTAGGACACATGAACAACATACTTTCCCTAGTGCAAAAACTTTTGTGACGGCTCACATCAAATGCGACACTAAAGGTACACTTTGTGATGACCATGATGGCACTTGTGTGACAATTCTTACAACATTGGAAATGAGTGCAAAATATGTTTACATGGTAAGATCAAATCCTTTTCACAAAGGTAACCCGTTGAAACCACCAATACAATATCATATACATTGTGTGACACTTAACATGCGAAAATAAGACATTTTTATTTTCTTGCAAAAGGGATCGAGATTCAAAATACTTAGAGAAAATACATACAATTGATTTCAATGTTTGCGACGACAATATGCAAGACCAAGGTAGACTCCAAAATTTGGTGCAGGCCCAACTTTTGGAGGGTGTTGTAGCAGTGACAACAAAACCCTTGGCATCAAGAAGAAAAAGATAAATATAATAATTAAGAAATGATGATCATATGAACACTAATTCACATAATAAATGGGTCTTTAGAATCAAATTAACAAAATCAAGAACAAACCTTGGGAAAAGGGAGAATAGGAATAATTATAAAAATTGGACCAAATGAATGACTCTTCCCTCCCCATGTTTGGAAAATATTAAGTATGTAATGTGTATTGAAATAACTCCAACGTATGCAAGTGTTGTAATTACAAAAAAGGGAAGGGTACATAGAGTTTAATTAGAAATATTAATCCAATGATAGTTTAACCTCATTAATAAAATATGGTGGTGTATGAAATTAAAGATAAATAATTTATAATTAGAAAAATTTAGTTTCGTAAGAGAACCTCAATGTGACAAGAGCACAATACAAAGATCTCCATCCAATATTCCAACTTGAGATAAATCAGGTTGTATTTGGGGAGCAAAATATGAGACATATCCGTTGAATTTAGTAATGAACAAAAATTGAGGTGTATACAAGGGGGATCAAGGGACAGTGAAGAGAAGAAATAGGGAGTCATGTTGGGATGAGGGAAAACATGTTTTTTAATTAGAAATTAAGTAAATAATTTTAGGAAATCCTTGGTGAGAGGATGACACATGGATTTGTGAATAATAAAATTAATGGATTAATACAAATAATTATTTTTCCATGAAGTGACAGGTGTAATGTATAAAGCCTTTGGAGAAAGAAGGAGAAAGATACGGGAGAATACTTTTTGACTCTATTATTGGATGAATTTCCTAATGATTTTGTGAGCATGACTAATGAGCTTTGTAGTGATTTTAATGAAGTGGAGGTTCTTGGAGTGGAACTCTTGAGATGAGTTGTTATTGTTCACTTGATAGTTTTATTCATCTCCGTTACAACCCCATTATAGATCCAAGGTCCATGGGAAAAAAGAGTACCCAGGGAGTAGGTTGGGAGGTCAACTGGTGAGTTGACAACGTTTGATCGAGACATAATATTCTCCACATGTGTACGTGGAAAAAATCAAGAGAGCACAAGAATCAATGGATCTGAGATCGAGACTCTATCCCCTTGGGTGCATGGTATTTTTTGTTTCTAAAGAGTTCTCCTACATTCTTATTTATTTATTGTATATAATTATTAGATTGTAAAAGTTAAGAATATGATGTATACTTGTAAAATTATGTATTGTTGCCTTTAATTATTTTGTGATTCTCATGTTGGATGTTGTTACTCAATGGATGATTAGTTTTTAAAGGAAACCTTCATTTGATTATTACTTGCAATACAACAACTTTTAATGCACCACTTAGTGGGTAATAAAAGTTTGAACATGGCTTCCTCAGTATTAATATCTTGTATATTTTTATTTAATAAACAAATAAATAAATTGCATATGTTTGTGTGTGTGAGGCACATAGAGGTAAGGTTCATACACTTGGTATTAGAGTCAATTTACAACTCTTGAAGCCTAAATGAACCCTTTCACAATTGCATATGTTGACTATTATGCTAGTCTACATGAAAGTGAATTCACTATTTAATTTTATCGATTGTGAAAGTCATATGATAAATATTATGAGAAATATAAGCTTCAAAGTTTATGAAATAATTATTTTCTTTTAAATATAAGATAACAATAGAAAAGTTCATAAAAATTTGTAGTGATAGCTACAAAAGTTTACCAAAAGCATGGTTGATCCAGAATATTAAATACATCAAGCTTAGTTTTAAATATTTATTCCTAACCATTATGTTAACATTCTCTTGAACCAGGGTATAAGTGTTATTAGAGCTTTGAGATTTGGAATTCATTCAATTTCTACAATGTCTCACAAAACTTGTTCTTCGTTGGAACACTAAAAAATGAGTCTCTTTCCTCTAAGTGGCCTTCTAGTATTACTAAAGCGTTCATGATTTTTTATGATATGCTTGGAAACAGAAAACATAGATATTTAGAACCCAACAAAAGTATAATAATAAAACATTACACTCCATTTAAATGAAATCGTAAGAAGAGTAACCATTGTTAAAGTCCTCAATTGTTCTCCTTTTTGACAGATAATTTTGCTATATTTCCAAGCTACCAGGTCATTTTGTTCATGCTCAGACACATTAAAGGTATTATTTATTCATGGCTTATAATTTGTAGTTTCTTTGTGAAAATTAAAGAAAACATTCGTATAGCTACTGAAATGAAAAAATTCCAGAACTAACTAGAAATTTTAGAGCTCAGTCTGTGATTAGACATGTTTCTATGATCTAGAAGGTGAAAAAGAGAATTGGATAGATGCCAAACGTTGAGTATATTGATAACTTGGCTGGTCAAAATAGAAGTCAAATTTGGTTGCAACTGTCTATCCTCGTGCAAATTTGAAGGCTATCAATGTCATCAACACACGAGCGTGGAATTGAACGAGAAAAGCTTAAATCCAAAGTAGAAACGTTCTCATGATTTTCTCTTATTGTAGAAACTAATGAGCAACACGTTTCTTGTTGTCATTTGAAAACTAGTTTCTTAGCTCGAGTGTCTTTGAAGCTATTAGATTAGAGTATTATAAATTTATTTTAAGTAGAGACAATAATAATTTTTTTTTATATAGTTTGTAATTTCTTCTCCGATTTAAATCTCTGTTTTAATACAATCACTCTTTTGTTCACTATGTTGCGAATGTATTCGTGAGTTAACGTGTTGATATAAGTTCGACTTCCCTCAAGTTCGACAGGAGGCCCCCCTCAAGAGTTTGTGAGACTGTATTTCTATTTCATTTCTTTTTCCAAGCATTAGTTTGATTCTGAATTAGTTTTGATATTTTATTTCACTCTGTCAAGCACTAGTTTCATCATTGGTTTATTTCTAGTTGGTTTAGCGCTCACAATTAAAATTAAAAACACAAAAATATTTCCTTAATTAGTTTATTTCTTTGCAATTTCTGCTTAGTCTCAGATTTAAGATGTTCAAATAGTCTCTAATCATAGAAAGCGCACATTAGTAATCTACAAGATTTGTGGTATAGATTTGAATAACCACTTTCAAGCTCATTTCAATTCTGTTAGATTTCTTCATCATGTTCCTAAAATAAAGTTAATTCCAAAATTACTTATGATAGTTTCATTTTCAGTGAAGTATTGAATAGATTTATCTCAAGTCAGTTATCATAGAATTTTGATTTGATTCTTATAATTAGTTTTCAATTATGTCAATTAAAATACTCTTTCAATTCAGTTCAATAGCATAATATTTTTATTCTCTAAGATAAAATAGATTTATAATTCTCGCTCTTAGATTTGATTTCTTATAATTAGTTTTCAATTATGTTAATTAAAATACTCTTTCAATTCAGTTCAATAGCATAATATTTTCATTCTCCAAGATCAAATAGATTTATAATTCTCGCTCTTAGATCAAGTTTTTAGTTCTTTGCCTTTTTATTGAAACAAGTATTGTAGAAAGAACATGTGAATATACTTTATGAGGGAAGGTCTTGAATAGATTAGATTTACAATTTGAATTTGAATTTGATAAACTAGAATTTAATTTGTCGATAAAAAATAAACCCTCTAGTATATATTGTGCACATAATCTTCATAAGAATACGATCCCTAAGTTTGAAAATTTAATGATGTAATTTAACTATAAATTAATTTTCCCAACATTTTTGGCGCCGTTTCCAGGGAAGTGTATATAGGAATTTAACTTTTATTTTCATATCGTACTAGATGCATTCATTTTCTAGACACATAATTAAAATCATATTAAAATAATTTAGGATGCATGTATAGAGAACGAGATTCTAAGGGTATATTTGTAAGTAGAGGTAGAGGACATAGTTCAATACCAACGTCACCAAACACCCCTACAAGACCACGTAGTGCTGCACCATCCATTGATACTCACATTCCATCCATAGAGGGCAAACATAGACTCCCTGAAGTACATAGGTTTGAAACTCATCCTAGGGATTCACCAACCTCATCCATAGAAATTGTAGTTGAAGAACCTACATCCCCTACTGAAGGAGTCATATTGATCTCTTCAACAAGTGAACAACTCTTAGGACATGATTTAGAAGTATGTAGTGAAGAAAAGGAAGATTTTTTTGTTGACATACCATTAGTAGAAGAACCAGAGGAAGAAGTAGACAATCCTATTGTTGAACCATATATTAGGTCTAATGAATCTACAATAGCAGGAGAAGTACACGATGGATATGGTGGACTAAGGATTGGTGGAGGATGAGGTAGAAGATTAGACAAATGAGTTAGAGGTGGTAGAGGTGGAAGGGGAGATGATAGAGACTTTCATGAAGAGGATCATTATGGGTTTCTTATCTTAGATACAGATAAAAATGATACCATGAAAAATATCTCACCTTTGTCCTTCCTAATTTTCATGGCTTAATAACTGAGGATCTTGAAACATTTATTTTTGAGTTTGAAGTATTATGTAGATCATATGATTATTTACTTGATACTAAAAGTTTGAAATTATTTCAAGCCACTCTAAAAGATGGAGCTCTTAAATGGTTCTTGTGTTTAGTTACACATTCTATCAGAACATGGGATGATGAGAAAAGAACACTCCTAGAAAAACATAAGGATTACTATATGAACTATAACCTTAAAGATGAAGTCTTTAAGCTGGTTCAAAGAGAGGATGAAAACCTGGAAGATATAGTGGAAAGGTTTACCTACAATATCGAAAGTGTTAAAATGCACAATTTAGATGAAGAGACATTAAAAAATATTTTTCTAAAAATCACAAGAGATGAGTGAATTGATCTTCTTGATTTAAAGAGAAAAAAATATGTCTCTCAATTGTCATTTGATGAAATTTATGAGTTGGGCAAACACATTTCAAGAGGTAAGGAAAAATATGGTAAGAACCTATTATGCTGCTAAAAAACCCCCCATTAAAATTTTATAGTTAGCTTATAATGGGGACCCTTTTAATTTTTATCTAGAATAATAAAACAAGTCATTTTATTTAAAAGGACAAAAATTTTGCTATCCGAACTCAAGCTTTAATTATATTTTCCAAAGGACTTTAAACAAAGCTTATTGAAAGCTTGATCACATATTGCATATTGCGTGTTTCAAGGATAAACCGAAGTGTCCCATTATAAAAATTTGCGATTTGATGTTGCCCGAATCATAAAGAAAATACGTGAAAGACTGTGAAAATCCTTAAAGGAAAAAAATATTCCAATAATAATAAATTTCGCGGTAGGTCCTACCAATCTTCCACGTCACCTATCACTTCCTCGTCACTGAAAAATCAACATTAGTGTATCATTGGTAATGCCCACTCCATTTCCCTAATCCGATATATCGCAATCGCCATATCACAATTCCTCATCGCACATGCCTATTATTTGATCTTTGCGTTCATGATACTTTTATCGCATCACGAAACTTCAAACAAACTTGGTATTTTAATTCTTTGATGCGATACGACTCTAATACATGTTTACCTTTTCATTTCAAGTTTATAACTATAAAAAGACTCAACCATATATCGACAAAAGAGAATATCTCATGTTTTAATATGTGTTCTTAATAAAATATGCGATGCGAAGTGTCCAACAAGGTGCTGAGCTGTCGGTTAGATCATGTGAACACACACTTTCATTTATTACTGAATCATAATGGTATTTGTGTTCTCGAGATCCCAAATGATTTGATTGCCTTCACTTAATGTTTCCGGATTTTCTGCATTAAAAAATATCTCCGATATCACTTCATTACATTTTCTTAATTCTCTCACATCCCAAGTGTTCGCTCTTCACTCTATGCTCTTTCTTTTTGCTGTAGGCTAGTCACAACAAGCAAGAATTTAGCGACATATCGAAAGATACCAAGAAAAAAAATAAGTCTATGGTTCCATCACAGGCGACTCCTCCTGCTACAAAGATTACTGAGATGCCCCCATTATTATTTGATACAAAATGCACCACAGATTCTGAGAGCTCTTCATGGGAAACAATGTACAAATTATTCGAAGATGAAGAACCCAAAGTGATCCAAAGGGTAGCCATGACTGATGATTCTTTGTCATCTTCTGAAACTACTTACCCTGATGTCGCCAATTCCTTCTTGCATCGAATTGCTGCTCGAACTAAGATTCTTCCCTACATAGACATGGTTAAGTGGATTATTGATAATCTGAATATTTTAGAAAGGAAATTCCTAAATTCAAGGCATACAATAGTTGTGTCTTTTAGAGCTGAAGACTTGAAGAAAATGTATCATCTTCCAGAACCGTAGAAGATATATGATAATCATTTCATTCAGAAGTTCACAGATGAAAGCAAGGTAGAGTAGGAGCCGATAAGGCGGTGGAGACGTGATCCAAAAAAAAAAAAACACGATGATAAGAGTATGTACTCCATATGTTCTCTCAATGGTCCTCATTGCTATACCGTTGGTATGATGTGCATGTTGTTTGGTTATCCTAATACAACAAATTTTTCGGTTGAATGAGTTCCCATAATTGATGTTGTAGTAGACTCCTATGTAATGGATTGGGCCAATATCCTCTCTACTAATATTTCCTCCCAAATCTTAGCCTATAGAAAATACCGAAAAGTCTCTACTAAAGCAATTCCCCCTTTTTATATGAGCACAGATATCGTGGATGCCGTGTGCTTTACCTTCGATTTCCCATCCATGGGATGGAAATAGATCTTGGAAGACCCTACTCCTATCCATATCTATCACAAGATCCTCTGGGAGGCTAATTTTCAATCCCACTTTTATAAAATCTGTCATGGAGTCATGTTACCTTTACATCAAGATTTATTTAGTGAAAAAAGCCTTAAGATTATTTAATGAAGCCAAAGATGATTTCACAGCCATAGGAAAATGGTTTGGAGAAGAATTATTTACTTATGTTAGGGCTTTTGGTAGTATAGCTAGGCCTCATGTTCTCCCACTTTATGTCCTTGATAAACTCTTGGCCTGAGATGTTTCTTATAAAACTGTGGGAAATGGGTTAAACAAAGCCCTGAAAGAAGCTAAGAAATAGGCCCAACCATCATTCCCCATCCATTATAGAGTGTATGATTTGGATAATTTCAAGCACGTTGGGCTTCAAATTAACCAAATATAATGTCTAAATTTTCCCACCATTCCTGGTAGACAGTTTGACCCAAACAAAGTAGATCAAAATTTCACAGCTCAGGTTAAAGTGAGACAGTTCATAAATAAGCCTTATGACTTTGAAGACCTATTTGAGTCTACCCACACATATTCACAAGTAGAAAATTTGGCAGAAGATTGTCTGAGTCCAGAAGAACTTAATGAGTTCAAGGAATAAATGAATAAAAGGTTGGAAAATATCCCTCTTGACATATTGAGGGTTTCTCAACTAGTTTTACAAGAAGAGTGACATTTAACATAGTCTTCAAAGGACAATAATGTGACACAAAGAACAAAAGAGAAAATATACAGACCAACAAATTGGTGAATATTTTTTAGCAGGTATTTAGATAAGGTATGGGATCAACTTGATCAACAAATTAAAGTATCACAAGTGTTGGCAATATGATGCAGAGTGTTGTCCTTGATGCCAACCCACCTGATGAAGGTGATGGCAACCTACTTGACGAAGTTGTTCTTGAATTGATGAGCTTGCTAAATAATGTAAATCTGATGTATCTACAATCAGTACAGAAGGTAATGATGAAAGGAATTTCAGTATGTGCTAGAACATGATGAAAAGAGTATGTCTCAAGGCATACGCGGATTTGTCTAGACGAAGTAGTGTATGCATGCGGGAAATAACGTGCCAAGTAGCGTATGGGAAAAAGAGCTCTAAATTTGTAAAACCAGGGGTAACTACCATGGTTTTGACCCATTGTATTGAATGATGGTTCGCCTATGTGATCCCATCCAGGAATACCATTGGAAGTTATGTGGTTTTGACTCATGGTATTGATGAAGGGTAACCCTATATAAGGAGAAGAAAATCATTGTGCAAAGGTGTGCATGTGTCTGGGCTTTGATGAATACTTCACTTTGAAGTATATCTGTATGGTTGAACCCTGTTCCTAATTGATAGATCTGAATCTATGATGCACCTATGAACATGATGAAGGCTCAAGATCTCTAGATCTAGAAATGGTGAATGTCAAGAATGATCTGAAAAGAAGTGAAGAAGACCTGGCGCAATCTTGTTGAAGAGATTGAATAAATCTGGGTAAGTTCATAGATCTGGTCTGTACTGCAAATTTTATCTTTTATAGATCGATACACAGGTTCGTTTCATGAAAAGCACGTGTATACGCGGGTCTATGGAAGGAAAAGCGCATATGCGCAGTTAGGGTTTTTTCCCTGAAAAATGCACTGAAGTATACGCGGGTTCGTCTTCTGGAAAGCGCGTATATATGCGGGTCTGATCAAATAAAAGCGCGTATGATTTCTGATCTAATGGTTGCTGAAGGTTGAATGTGTTTCTGCATATCTATTTTGAAGTCTGGGTTATATCTGATATTCTGGTTACAGTGGTCTCACTGTTCTGTTTGAAGCAATGAGCAAGGTATGATTGTTGATAAGGGAAGGGTTGTGTTGAAGTGTGAAAATTAATGAAACGTGGTCTGCAGTGGTGCTGAGGGTCAAAGCCTTCAGTCAGGGGGTTGTAGATCCCTTCCAGGAGAGGCTGGTAAACGAGTTCAGGGGGTTGTAGCTCCCTTCCAGGAGAGGCTGGTAAACGAGTTCAGGGGGTCGTAGCTCCCTTCTAGGAGAGGCTGGTAAACGAGAGAAGGTTATAGCCTTCTGCAGGTGGGTGCCTACGTGCTGGTTTGAGTCTGCACCAGTACATGATTGTAAGAAGTTTTATTAATAATAAATTTTGAAGGCTGAAACAACGGCAGCGGTGGTTTTCTCCCGAATTGGGTTTCCACCAAAAAAAAATCCTGGTGTTCATGTGTGTTGCATATGTGTGATGATTATTCTGTTCTGTCTGCACCTGTTTACTATTTCTGAAATATCTTATGAATGAATAATGAAATGATCTGAGTTAAGATTCAAACACATAATTAGATCTCTGGACATACGCGATTTCTGTAAAGGATATCCACGTATATACGCTAGTTTCCTTCAGTAAAGTAGCGTATGGGTTTTTAGAAAGGAAAAAGTAAAAGTTTGATTTTCTGCACTAAATACTGATTCACCCCCCCCCCTCTCAGTATTTTTCCCAACAATTGGTATCAGAGCAGGTCCTTCTGAGAAAGGTTAGCAGCTAGAAGGAAGATCAAGCAAGATGAGCCATCAAGAAGGAACAACATCTATCAAGCCTCCGCTCTTCAATGGAAGCAATTTAATCTTCTGGAAAATGAGGATGAGATCCTTTCTTCAGTCTATGGGAGCAGATGTATGGACCATTGTTGAACAAGGATATCAATATCCAGCTGCTACACCAACAGATCCAACTGAAAGGAAAAATTATGAATCAAATGCAAAAGCGGTCAATGCTATAACAGGAAGCTTAACAGAATCAGAATTTGTCAAAGTCATGTAGCTGAATACAACAAAAGAAATATGGGACAAAATCATTCTGAGTTATGAAGGTGATGCAAAGGTAAAAAGTGCAAAACTCCAAACTCTCAGAATTGAATATGAAAATTTAAAGATGCATAGTGATGAGAGTATTGCCAGTTTCTTTTTACGTCTTGATGATGTTGTAAATCATATGAAAAATCTAGGAGAAACAATAACCGAAACTACTTTGGTTGAGAAAATTTTGAGATCGCTAACGGCAAAATTTGAGTCAAAAGTCTCTGCTCTTGAAGAAAAACAGGATCTTCAAAATCTTACTGTGGTGCAACTTCATGGCATACTGACCGCATATGAAATGAGAAGAGGAGGACCATCTGAAGTCAAAGAAGTTGTTTTTAGAGCTTATACAAAAGGGAAAGAAGTACAAGAAGCAGAAGGATCATGATATATTTCGAAAGAAGATGAGGAAAATTTTGTAAAGAAACTTCAACTTGGTACAGGACGGTTTAGAGGTAAGCTTCCTTTCAAATGTTTTAATTGTGGAAGAGTTGGTCATTATGCTGCTAAGTGTCCTCACAAAGAAACACCTGCAAAAGGAAAGGAAGTAGCTAGAAATAAGAACAGGTCTAGCACTAGAAGAAGTTACTATACTCATGATGACAGTGATAAGGTATCTGATAGTGAGGAAGATTGTGAACAAGATCTTAGACTTCTCATGGCTTTTGAATCTAAAGAAGAAAATGATACTTTTGTGGATGCTCTAGAGGACAATGATTTTCTTGAAGAGAACAATCAACTCAAAATAAGCTTAGAACAAAGCAGAATTCTCTTAGAAGAATATAAAATTCTCTTAGAAGAAAGGAAAATAACCATCGAGACTCTGGAAAAGCAGGTTGAAGAGGCAAAGAAACACAATGAGAAATTAGAATGTGAAGTGGTAAGTGTAAGAAAAGAATTTGAGAAAGCAAAGTCTCTGAATTTCAGATTTGCTAAAGGATCTGAAACCTTAGATGAGATTATCAAGGTACAATGTTCTCCTCTTATAAAGACAGGTCTTGGATATATTGGAGAATCTTCTCAAGCTTCAGCACCAAATTATCTAAAATCAGCTACAACTGGTTTACAAAATTCTGCCACTCAGCAAGGGAATAAAGAATCTTTATAGGTAAAGCATGATCATCTTAATGCAAGGAACACTAACAGGATTATCTTTCAAAGAAGCCCCAATCAACAGGTAAATTCAAGTAGAAGATTTCATGATCGCATAAATTTCTTCTTCAATGGACAATGTTTCTCATGTCACAATTTTGGCCATAAAGCTGCTCAATGTGTTGCATATAAAACCATCATGACAAGAGAAGCAAGAAAGAAAAGGGTTGATATTGAAACAAAGAAGAATACCTATAACAAATTTTCTCCTCTTCTAAATGAAGTTGAATGTGCTTATTGCAATAACTATGGGCATGAAGAATCTGAATGCAGGAGCAAAGTTCAGCCAAAAGAGCATCTTCCTTCAAAATCCAAAGTATGGAAAAAGAAGGAATCACAGGTTGAAAATTGTGGCATAGCGTTATTTGCGGAAGGTGAAGAAAATCAATGGTACATTGATAGTGGATGCTCGAGACACATGACAGGTGATAAACACAAACTTCGTGCATATAGTGCTCTAGAAAAGGAAAAGAAATTTACTTTTGGAAATGATACTCCTGCTGTAATTAAAGGAAAAGGGTCTGTGTTTCTAAAAGAAAAGGTGAAGGCTAATGATGTCATGTATGTGGATGGATTAAGGCATAACCTGTTAAGTGTAAGTCAAATGTGTGATCAAGGAACCGAAGTTGTCTTTAGTTCAAAAGAATGTGTGGTTTGTGATCTTGATACAGGTAAAATAATTATAAAAGGAAAAAGAACTCCAAGCAACCTATATGTATTGAAGAACTGCAAAGAACAATGTTACTTGAGTAAATCTTCAGAAAACTGGCTATGGCATAGAAGGTTGGGGCATCTAAGCTTCTCTCAAATCAACAAATCAAGCAAACTTAATGTTGTTCGTGGTCTTCCCAATATCTCTCTACCTGAAAGTATCTTATGCAAATCCTGTCAATTCGGTAAGAAAACCAGAGTGCAAATCAATGCCAAGGAAGGATCGTCAAGTAAGCCTCTTGAACTCATTCATACTGACATATGTGGACCTATGAGGAAAAAGTCACCACGTGGTGAAGAATACTATATCTTATTCATCGATGATTTCTCTAGAATGTGTTGGATTGGGTTGATCAAACACAAAGATGAAGCATTTGAAAATTTTCAGATCTTCAAAGCGCTGGTTGAAAATGAATTAGATCTAAAAATCAAGTGTCTTAGATCTGATCGAGGAGGAGAATATACATCAAATGAATTCTTTGAATTTTGTGAACAACATGGCATAAAAAGACAGTTTTCTGTAGCAAGCACTCCACAACAAAATGGCGTAGCAGAAAGAATGAATAGAACAATTCAACAAATGGCTAGAGCTATGCTTGATGATTCTGGAACACCTGATATTTTTTGGGGAGAAGCAGCTCACACAGCAGCAAATATTCTTAACAAGGCACATGTTCGGTAAATAGTGACAAAACTCCATATGAACTCTGGTATGGTAATTCTCCCTCTGTGAAACATTTTAGAGTTTTTGGAAGTAAATGCTTTATCAAAAATAATGATGAAAAGCTTGGCAAGTTTGAACCTAGATCAGATGAAGGAATACTTCTTGGTTACTCATCTACAAGCAAGGCATACAAATGTAACAATAAAAGGCTTCGAAAGATTGTTGAATGTATTGATGTTGTTATTGATGAGTCTCATGCAGTCCCTAAAGAAGAAAGACAAACAACAGAAGAAGATGATGGTGACTTTTGTCCTTCTACATCAAATAGAAATGATATAGACAGTGGATCCAATGAAGAACCTGAAGATGATTTATCTGGAAAGGCTCCATCCAGATATGTTCAAAAGAATCATCCCGAATCTCAAATTTTGGGAGACAAGGAATCAGGTGTACAAACAAGGAGGACTCTTGTGGGATCTCCTAGCTATTTGGCATTTCTATCCACGATTGAACCACACAATGTCAATCAAGCTAGCAAAGATGAATGTTGGATTCAGGCCATGAATGAAGAACTTGATCAAATTGAAAAGAACCACACTTGGGAATTGGTACCAAGACCACATGATAAAAATTCCATTGGAACCAAATGGATATTCAAGAACAAGCTAAATGAGAATGGGGACGTTATAAGAAACAAAGCTAGACTGGTTTGCAAAGGGTATACTCAACAAGAAGGTATAGACTTTGAAGAAAATTTTGCTCCTGTAGCTAGACTTGAAGCCATAAGAATGTTTCTTTCTTTTTCAAGTTTTCAACAAATCAAAGTTTATCAAATGGATGTCAAATCTGCTTTCCTCAATGGTGATCTAGAAGAAGAAGTTTATATAGAACAACCAGAAGGATTCATTTTGGGAAATGATGACAATCTTGTTTGTAGACTTAAAAAGGCTCTATATGGTCTCAAACAAGCTCCAAGGGCATGGTATTATCGTCTTGACAAATATCTTCATCAACAAGGATTTTCAAAGGGGTTTGTTGATAGTAACTTATACACAAAAATTGAAAATGATAAACTATTGATTGTGATTGTATATGTTGATGATATCATTTTTGGAAGTAATGAAGAATCTACGAGTCAGAAATTTTCTTCTATCATGCAGCAAGAATTTGAAATGTCTTTACTTGGGGAACTAACATTATTTCTTGGCTTACAAGTGCATCAAACTACAGAAGGTATATTCTTATCTCAAGCAAAATACCTTAAGCAAATTCTGAAGAAGTATGGGATGGAAGAGTGCAAACCTGTAAGTACACCAATGGTAACCGGATGTAATCTCAGTTCTCATGATGATTCTCCCACGGTGAATCAACCAGAATATAGATCTATGATAGGAAGTCTTCTGTATCTCACTGGGACTAGACCAGATATTATGCATGCAGTTAGGATTGTTGGACGATTCCAAGCCAATCCAAAAGAGTCTCATCTTGAGGCTGTCAAAAGAATATTCAAATATCTACAAGGTACTCAAGACTTTGGACTATGGTATCCAAAGAATGTTGATCTTACTCTTCATGCTTATACTGATGCAGATTGGGATGGAAATGTTGATGATCGGAAAAGCACAAGTGGTGGTGCATTCTATATGGGGCCCCGGTTGGTATCTTGGTTCAGCAAGAAGCAAAGCTCTATTTCCTTATCTACAATAGAAGCAGAATATGTGGCTGCCACATCATGTTACACTCAACTTCTCTGGATGATGCAAACCTTACAAGACATTCAAATCAAATGTTCACCTCCTATCTCCATTATGTGTGATAATACAAGTGCCATCAGTATTTCAAAGAATCCTGTTATGCATTCCAAGACCAAGCACATTCCCATCAAGTATCACTTCTTACGTGAGCAAGTGCTTGAACAAAAGGTGAAGTTGGAGTATGTTCCCTCCAAAGAACAAGTTGCTGATATATTTACCAAACCTCTGCCCAGGGAAGCATTCGAATATCTCAGACAGAAGTTGGGAATGGTCTCTGCCTCTCAGAAGATCAGATCTGCTTAATTTTAGAAGATTAAATTGGATACGCGGGTTTCCTGAAAGACAGTCGCGTATATATGCGAGTTCATACATATAAAACCGCGTATGGGTGGTTGCTGACAAAGTTTCTGGGTCAGCATTCTTCAGCACAAGCTATGGTGCTGTTTGGTATCTCTGATGCTGTATGGATTCTCTGGTGATGGTTTCAGCTCTTATATTTCTGTTTCATTCTCTGATATTGGGTGAATATGCCTTGATGATTGGCTATTGAAAGTGGTCAAGTTTCTCAAGCTAAGGAGGAGTTTTGGTTATATGGAAAGGATGCACAGTTTTAGGGGGAGCATTAGCCTGGCTGAGAATAATGCATTGTTGGCATTATGATGGTTCTGAAACTTGATCTCTCTCTTGAGGTATTTTTTGTTTTGGTTGTGAAAATTCATACTTGTAATTTGATGAAAAGATCATGTTGAGACCCATGATGTAAATTGTAATATTCAGTCATGTAAGGAGTTGTTCAAATGTGTAAACCCACTTGGTTGGGTATTTGAGTCGCTTATGTAAATCCACTTGGTTGGATCTTTGATTGTAAGTATGAGTCTTGGTGATAGGAAGGTCATAGAGTCATGTACTTCATTGAAAAATATGTTTGAATATTCAGCATGAACTCAGGGGGAGCATGGTAACTTCAGTTCACATCAGATCTGCAGAGCTCTTATGTCTACATGAGGAGAAAAACCTTGTGTTGGTTTTGTTCCGCCCTTTGCCCTTGATGTCAAAGGGGGAGAGTGACATGGTGTTTGAATCAGGGAAGAATATCATGAATAATGGTTGTGCTTAATGTATCTATCTGTTATGGTGATCAAACACCATCGTGGTTGCCATCAAGTCCAAAGGGGGAGATTGTTGGCAATATGATGCAGAGTGTTGTCCTTGATGGCAACCCACCTGATGAAGGTGATGGCAACCTACTTGACGAAGTTGTTCTTGACTTGATGATCTTGCTAAATAATGTAAATCTGATGTATCTACAATCAGTACAGAAGGTAATGATGAAAGGAATGTTAGTATGTGCCAGAACATGATGAAAAGAGTATGTCTCAAGGCATACGTGGATTTGTCTAGACGAAGTAGCGTATGCATGCGGGAAATAACGTGCCAAGTAGCGTATGGGAAAAAGCGCTCTAAATTTGTAAAACCAGGGGTAACTACCATGGTTTTGACCCATTGTATTGAATGATGGTTCGCCTATGTGATCCCGTCCAGGAATACCATTGGAAGTTATGTGGTTTTGACTCATGGTATTGATGAAGGGTAACCCTATATAAGGAGAAGAAAATCATTGTGCAAAGGTGTGCATGTGTCTGGGCTTTGATGGATACTTCACTCTGAAGTATATCTGTATGGTTGAACCCTATTCCTAATTGATAGATCTGAATCTATGATGCACCTAAGAACATGATGAAGGCTCAAGATCTCTAGATCTAGAAATGGTGGATGTCAAGGATGATTTGAAAAGAAGTGAAGAAGACCTGGCGCAATCCTGTTGAAAAGATTGAAGAAATCTGGGTAAGTTCATAGATCTGGTCTGTACTGCAAAGTTTATCTTTTATAGATCTATACGCATGTTCGTTTCATGAAAAGCGCGTGTATACGAGTGCAATGGAAAGAGGAAAAACGCATTATCTTGTGATTAGAAGTTTTCCACTGGAAAATGCCTTTGAAGTATATGCGGGTTAGATCTTACGGAAACGCGTATATACGCGAGTCGATTAAATAAAAAAGCGCGTATGATTTCTGATCTAATAGTTGCGAAGGTTGAATGTGTTTACATATCTATTACAAAGAGTACGGGTTATCTCTAATATTCTAGTTACGGTGGTCTCTGTTGTTTGAAAAGCGATGAGCAAGGTATGATTGTTGATAAGTGAAGGGTTGTGTTGAAGGTGTTTGATCCAGGTTTGAAAATTGATGAAACGTGAGCAGGTGGTCTTGAGGTTGAAGCCTTGAGTTCGAGGGGGGGTCGTAGCTCCCTTCCGGAGGCTGGTAGCGAGAGCGGGGGTCGTAGCTCCCTTCCAGGAGAGGCTGGTAAACGAGAGCAGGGGGTTGTAGCTCCCTTCCAGGATAGGGTGGTAAACGAGAGAAGGTTGTATCCTTCTGCAGGTGGGTGCCTATGTGCTGGTTTGAGTCTACACCAGTACATGATTGTAAGAAGTTTTCTTAATAATAAATTTTGAAGGCTGAAACGACGGCAGCGGTGGTTTTCTCCCGAATTGGGTTTCCACCTAAAAAATCCTGGTGTTCATGTGTGTTGCATATGTGTGATGATTATTTTGTTCTGTCTGCACCTGTTTACTGTTTCTGAAATATCTGATGAATGAATAATGCAATGATATGAGTTAAGATTCAAACACATAATTAGATCTCTAGACATACACGAGTTCTGTAAAGGATATCCGCGTATATACGCTAGTTGCCTTTAGTAAAGTAGCGTATGGGGTTTTAGAAAGGAAAAAGTAAAAGTTTGATTGTCTGCACTAAATACTGATTCATCCTCCCCTATCAGTATTTTTCCCAACAACAAGAAGAAAAGACCTTAATTCCAAAAGAAAAAATCAACACTCCCGAGACTAAAAAGAAGAGCCCGCTTACTGTTGGTGCTTCTGACAAAGCTGTTAATACAGAAGATGTGGAATCCATCCTGACATACCCTTCTTCATAATTTTTTCTTAAGATTGAAGAGATTCCTCCTCTCGACACATTTTACAGTCCCAAGCATAGGGGTGTAATGATTAGGAAAAGGAAGAGGAGGAGAGTTGAGAAATCCCAGGAACTAGTTCCCGGAGATGTACCAATGGATGTTTTATGGAAGGATCCACAAACCAATCCCTCCGATGAATTAACTAGGCTATCGCAGTTTGCAGGGGCCTATGCAACAACCACCATTGATAAAGATTTAAAAGTGCAACAATTCATCAAAGACAAATATGACAGGATTCAACAGTTGGAACAATAATTTTTAAAAGAAAAACAAAGCATTGATCATCAATGGAAAGTACAAATATCACAATTGCAACAAATATTTGATGAAATGAGACTCCAGTATGAAACTGACATCAAGATTAAAGATGCTTAGCTACAGGAACTCCAAGCTAGAATTGAGAAATTGAAGGATAATCCTAAAATTGAGGATTTTAAGAAAGAAGAAGTGTAACTTAACACCCTCTTAGCCCAGCAACAGGTGGTATTTTTCCAAAAAGTGGTATTAATCATTGATATATATAATAAAAGTGATTCACTGATGAATCAATCATCTGATATGAGGACAAATTTTGAAGACATTGATGAGAATATTTCTGAATATATCACATGGAAAGACAATGCATAGGGAAGAGAAACAAACCTTCTATGAATAGAATATTCACACAAATAAATCCTCTTTACAGATTGGAATATAAAATTAAAACAAGTAGAAAGGACCATGTTCAGAGCAAGGGATATCACAAGAAATATTACTAAAATTGTTAGTGACAATCAGTTTTGCGCTAATATTATTTAGGAATTCCCAGTTGGTTCCTTTCCCGATGTTAAAATATTAATGAAATCATGGCAGGAATGGTCCAAGAAGAAGGAGAATAACATTAATAAATTATCAAAGTTAAATCTTGAAAATTATTGGCAATATCTGGTAAAGCCACATAGCTAATGGCTAATGTTGTGATGCCTTGCCGACATAACTTCTCACATACTTCTCGCGCTTTCAGATGTAGTGTAAACATGGAAGATGCATATAAGGGAAGCTTAGCCTCCTGAATTGAAGCCCATGATGGATATCTATGAGTTAAAGACACAAATGGGAAAGCATCCAGTGTCCCATTCTTAAGATTATTGTTCAAACATACTCTATTTTTTTTTCTCTTTTCTCTTATTTTAAGGATGTTTGTTCAAGCCTCCTCAGTATTTCATTTATTTAGTATTTTTACAGTTCTAGTCTTAACTATAAAAACCTTTCATGTCTTTAAGAAAGGGGTTCTGAATTTTTGTATGGAAGGCTTTGAAAAGTTGCACTATTGTGCTTTTTAAATCATCTTAATAGAAAGGATGGACCAAGGCTATTTGTTTCATGAGAAGAGTTATGATATATCAGGTACTTCTATCTTTATATGATTGTTGTGTTTTCATGGGATTGATAGTCACATTTCTCTTCAAATTGTTTTGCTATATATATTCCTTAAATACAATTGAGCACTAAACATGTGAGATTGCATCTTTAAATATATGTACAAGACAACCAAATATTTAATGTGATATGTGTGTAACCATTAATTTGATTAACTATTTAATAAAATTAATCATCCTTACTTGTGTTTACTTCTTTAAGTGTTTGACAATATATATTTTATTTCACTTGAGAAAATATATGAAATCACATACAAAGAGTATAATTAAGTTCCGTGATATAGATAAATAGACATATACATATTAGAGTTGATGTTACTTCCATTATCACTCCCATTGCGCTATTTTATACCTGACACCCACTCAATTATATTTCAAAGGCAAACTGGTCCCATTATCCCCAGTCGGAGCCATTATTCCAAACGGAAAGGAAACAATTTTCAAGTTCCCGATTGGGTGGTTATCCTCGATGTTGAGGCAATGATTTTTGAGCTATCAACATTTTTGGTGCTAGCCAAAGGAGGGCTTGAATACTATGAATGGCATCAAGGTATAATCCTAAATATACATGCCATCAAAAGAGTCAGTTCCCCTCCAAATCTCTTACAACTTCAAGATCTCATTCAAAGTCTCCAACTTCTAGATCTGAAGTTGTCCAATCACCTCCTAAATCTCTTAGTACACTTCGTGAGGCAATCCCTCAAGATAAAACTATAGAGTCACCTGAAGTCTAGACTTTGATTAAGAAATTAGAAAAAATATCCATTTCAAAAGAAAATCCTATTCAATATGAACCCTCAGAACGAAGTGTGAATTCCTCTTTACAAGTTTTTGGTGTACTGACTCAATCTCAAAGCGAAAAAATTAGAATTACTCCTTTTGAGTTTATACCTCATTCTCAGAGAAGAAATAACCCTACATCAAAAGCTCAAACATACACTAGCGGGATTACTTCTCCTTCTCCTCCAAAAACTCCATCATTCATTCCTCCATTTCGTTCTTCTAAAACAATCACATCTTCTATCCATATTCCTAAAACTCAATCAACTAGTGCTATCACAAGCAGTGGTATTTAGGGGTTATTTCTTCTACCAATGCATCAACCTCTGGAACTCATACAACATATTTTATTCCCACAACTCCTATAATGGCAACTAGACCATGGACAAACACAGAAGATGCTCAAATGGCAGGACCTCTTCATGATTTACCTAAGCACCCTGAAAGATGGTTGCCTAAGTATAATACTGATGATGGAATCCCTACCGAGGAACACCTCGATAATTTTATGTTAGCCATAAATCTCAATGGAGTGGATGGAGAAGATTGTGTAGTCAGGTTATTTCCTTATACCTTCAAAGGATCAACAGGTTCATGGTACTTTTCGTTACCATCAGGTACTATTACTAGCTGGGATATATTTGAAGAAAAATTCTTAACTAAGTTTGGTGATGATCACACAACCACCACTCTTATCAAAGATATTTCCAATTTAAAACAAAATTCAGGTGAAAATATCAAATATTTTAATTGCAGATTCAACAAATTGCTAAACAAAATCTCAACTACCTCAAATCCTGGTGTTGATATGTAGATCGAATGGTACATATCCTCTCTTCCTTCCAATATCAAATTTTTTGTAGACAGAGCTAATAAAGCCACTTTAGTAGAAAACATGAACGAAGCCCTATCCGTTGAGAAGAGAATACTTGCATTGGAAAATAAAACTGCTTCAGAAGAAATAAATTTAAAGAAGGTCACATTCAAGGATTAATCAAAGAAGAAAAATCCTAAATATCCCTTTGATCTCGAAGGATTACAAAAAGTCCTTAAATCAAAAAACAGGTAGCTGAGTCTTCTAAGAAGCCTTTTAGGTCTTTTAACAAAGCTCAAACATCAAATCCTCAGCCTCCAAACATCATATCCAATGTTGAATTTAATCAAGATGAATATGACTAAGAAGCATCATTATTCGCTGATGAATCCCAAGATGTTGAATTAGTTGAAGTGCATGAATTATGGGATTTTATTCTTCCAACTTCTGATAATGAAGAGGATCATGAAGATTTACCTGTTAGCACAAGAAGTAAGGGGTTTGTAGACTCATCACAATCAATTCAAAAGAAAAAACCCTCTACTCCTACTACTAAAGACAAAGGTATAATTTAAAAATACCTTTCTACATCTTCTCAATTAATTCTATCTTCTTCAAATTCTCCATTTACATCTAAAATTTTTGTGGTTTTTGACACCATAGAATACAATATAGTAGAGGATATGGAGAATGTCAAAGCTAATATTTCTTTGTATGAAGTAAGTAAATTAAAACAACAACATAAGTTCTTACTTAAAGAATTGAATGCAATTCCTGCATCCCCTTTACCTACTGTTGTCACATCCAAAGCTTCTAAAGGAAAAGGAAAACCTCCTAATGATTGTTTAGAAAATATTGATCCCAATGATGCTATCTTAATTGGAGATAGATCTAATTCCCATACTCCTCCTTTCCTTTTGAATTTTGATATTTTCAATAAAAATGTGCACAATTGCTTGGTATATTTAGGGGCATCTTCAAATATAATGCATTATTCAGTTTGTTTAAAACTAAAAATTTCGCCTCAAAAATATGTTGTTCACATTGTGAAACTTGATAGGACCAAAGTCAAGGTATTGGGGGAAATTAATTCTGTTCTCATAAAACTTTATTCCAATTCCAAAGTATGTCAAATTATTGAAATATTTGTTGCTGATATTCCTGAATTTTACGGTTTGATTCTAAGTAGATATTGGTCTGAGAAGCTTCATGGTTATTTTGATACAAACTTGTCTCATATGTGTCTTCCTTACAACAGAAAGCCCAATCAAATTTGAATTGATCGAGAAAAGCATATGAAACATTCAGTAATTGATTTTGAAGAAGAGAATGAACTAGTGGTCTTCACCAATAATATCCTTGGGAATTAATTTTCTGAATCCTTTTTAGGTAGTTTTAATGTGCAAGAATCTCCTTTCTCAATCAACTCTTTCACTTCCCAAATTGAAATTTTTTCACAGAGATATTCATCCAAATGTGTAAATATTGTAGATAAACCCATAGTTAAATATTTGTTTTGAACTTTGTATTTTTATGGCTCTGAATCCAATGATGGTGCAGGAGCAGGATGCATTTTAATAAGTCCAGAAGGAGAAAAAAATATATTATCATGTAGATTAGAGTTTGAATGCACAAAAAATACTACTGAGTATGAAGCAGTGGTCCAAGGCTTGTATAAAGAAATTGGTCCTGGTGTGAAATACCTTCAAGTGTTTGGAGGCTCGAAAATTGATGTAAAATAGGTGAGAAACACCATTCATTGTGTCTTTGGTCATTTGAAGCATTATCAATCTCTCATTCAAACCCTCACTTCACATTTTATAGCATTAAATATTTCTCCTATACCAAGAATTCAAAATGCTAGTGCTGACCTTTTGGCTAATTTAGCATCTAGACTCATTCCACTTGAGGATTATAGTCCAGATAGGTTTTCCATTGAATTCATTTTTTTCCCATCCATTCCTGACAATGTCACCAATTGGCTTGTGTTCAATGCCGATGAAGACATTTTAAGTTTTTTAAGATCTGAAGGGGCATACAATGATCAAATAATTGATGAAGATGAGCACAATAGACAGTTGAAACAATCAACTGAGGAAAATGCCCTACCTGAGTCTGTGGTAAAGTTTGAAGATCTATATGAATTAAAGGATATATTTAAGAAGGTAACTAACTTTAAACTCAAAAGTTCAACTTTTAGGTTTGAATCAGTAAACCTTGGGACAAAATTCAAACCCTAGAACATCAATTTGGGTCTTGGCCTCTCAACAGATGAAATATTAGCATTTATTCATTTGTTAAAAAAATACAATTTTTTTTTTTCACTTGGAGTTATTAATATCTAAGGACTTATGATACCTCTATAATTCAACATACTATTCCAACGGTATTTGATGATAAACCTGTTAAGCAAAAATTGATAAAAAATCGTCAAAATCCAGAGAATCAAATTAAGAGTGAGTTGCACAAACTTCTTAAGGTCAAAGTAATTTTTCTAGTTAGGCATTCTAAATGGGTTTCAAAATTGGTGCATGTAGGAAGAAGAATGGTGACATACGAATATGCATTGACTTTAGGAATTTAAATAAAGCTTGTGAAAAAGACAACTTTCCTCCACCACTTAAGGAACAAATCCTACAATTAGTAGCTAGTTTTGAAATTATGTCTTTCCTTGATGGCTTCTTAGGATATAACCAAATCCTAGTTCACCTAGACGACAAGTCGAAAACTACTTTTAGAACTAAATGGGGAACTTATGCCTACCAGAAAATGCCTTTCATATTAATAAATGTAGGAGCAACCTTCCAAAGATCTATGGAAATCACTTTCAGGGGTCTAATAAATAATACTGTTGTGGTATACTTGGATGATATAAATATATATTCCAAGAAAAGGAGCAATCATTTCCATGATTTAAAACATATTTTTGAGCAATGCAAAAAATGCAGAATTTCACTAAATCCCAAGAAGTCATACTTTACTCTCAGTGAAGGAAAAATCCTAGGATTTATAGTATCTAAGGAAGGAATTTGTATTGACCCTGATAGGATTAATGCAATCTCCGAAATATCTTTACCTCATAACAAAAAATCTATGCAATCTTTCCTGGGACAAATTAATTTTGTTAATAGATTTGTTCCTGATTTCTCTTAAATTGTTTTGCCTTTACAAGCCATGATCAAGAAAAACTCAGTTTTCAAGTGGGGACATAATGAAAGAGAAGCTTTTGAGTCAATCAAACAAGCCATAATATATGCTCCCTCTTTAATAACTCCCATTTTTTTTGATCATTTGATTTTGTATAGTTTTTCTTCCAAGTTATCTTATGATGTATTATCACAACTCAATCATCAACAAATAGAGGCACCTATCCCTTTCTTTAGTTCAAACTTTCAAGGTGTAGAACTGAATTATTCAGAGATGGAGAAACATGCCTTTGATATTTTCAAATCCATAAAGCATTTCAAAACTTTTATTCTGAAAACTCACACCAAAGTAATTGTCCCGTTTATAGTAGTTAGACGATTACTTTTTCAAAAAGAGTTAGGAGAGAAAATAGAAAATTGGGTCACAACTATCCAAGAATATGACATAGAAATCAAACCAGCTAAAATTTTTAGAGGTCAAGGTTTTTTCAGATTGCTTACTGGAGCTTCCAATATATCAACTGATGAAGACTCAGGTAACAATGTCCAAATATCTGAGGTATGCCTTACTAATATTGAGTCCCAATATGGTGATCTCATTTTTTACTTAAAGAATGGTTATGCTCCCCATGAACTTGATTACAAAAGGAAAATGGATTTAAAATTCAAAACCAATCAATATCAAATCATTGATAATGTGTTATTCAGAAAAAATATGATTATGTTTTGTCAATATACTTAGAAAAATCTGAAGCAAAAAAATATTTTGTAGGGGTTACATGAAGGACTAGGTCGTGGAAACTTTGGAGAAGAAAACACCTCTCATAAAATCCTACATGTTGGATACTACTGGCCAACTCTGTTTAAATATGCCCATGCATATGTAAGTAAATGTAAGATTTGTCAGACTACTGCAGGAAGATAGGGAAAACCAACCTTGCCTCTTCAAATAGTCAACATTGAGCAGTATTTTGAATAATGGGGATTGGATATATATAATAGGTGAGATTGTTCCTCACTCTTCCAAGCAACATAAGTTTATCCTTACTGCTACATATTACTTCACCAAGTGGATGGAAGAAATTCCACTAAAGGTAGCCAATTCTGACAATATTACTGAATTCATCAATCACTTCATTATCACCAGGTTTGGCTTACCCAATGCACTTATGTTTGACAATGCATCTCACTTTTCAGGAAATGACACAACTGATTTTTCTTTAAAAGGAGGGTTTAAACTTAAATATTCTACCAATTACTATCCTTAAGGTAATGGTTTATCAGAGTCAACTAATAAAAACCTTATTAGGGTTGTTAAATGAATTGTTGAACAAAGCCAAAAAAATTGGCAGAAAACTTTGGTGTTTTCTCTATGGGTTGATCAAATAACCAAGAAGGCCTCCATAGGTACTTCTCCCTTTAATTTGGTATATTGGAAATATTTTATCCTTCCTCCTAACCTAGCCCTACCCTCATTATCCCTAGTCCAATTCATCGAAGAAAAACCATCCCTTATCTGCATTTAGGGACGTCTCAAATAATTAAATTAGAAGAAGAAAGGGGAAAATCCAAGAAAACACATGCTTACCATCAATACATAGTAAAATATTCCTTTGATGCAAGTTCGGTTGATAATAAATCTTTCCAAGTTGGAGATCTAGTCCTCAAGTGGGACAACACACATGAAGAAAAATGAAAGCATACCAAATTTCAAAAAATGTGGCTTGGACCATTTCAAATTGTTGAGAAATTACGCCCATCAACTTTCATTCTGCAATATCTGTAAGGAAAGAGATATTCTCTTCCCGTTAATGGGCTTATTGTCAAATTTTTTTCATAAAAGAACATTTTTTCTACTGTAAATATGTAAATATTCACATATACATATCAATCTCTTTTAGGAAAATAATGTTAAGTAACATGCTTTTGGCTTGTTGTCAATATCTCTAATCATCTTATGATATTTTTTCTTTTGAAAGTAGAAGCATTTAGAGAAATAATTACTAAATTGAAAATTGGATAATTATCATAAAACTCTGAAATCTTTATCCATGGAAGTTGTAAGTTCTTTTAACCTTAAACTTTATAAAATATTTGATCTTGTTATGAGCCAGTAAAGGTTTTCTTTAAAAAAGTAAATACAATTGTACAACTTTAGCATCTTTAACTCTGACTGTCATCCATTTAATCTTAAGGATTCAATGATCCTCCCCATCCATTAATCATAATTTTTAGAGTGTAATTCAAAAATATGATAAAATTAGAAGATAAGAGGTCTCATCATGATACTTCTTACCATGCTCATGGGAAAATAATAAGTTGACATTATCATTACTCGACAACAAGCTAGGGTAACTGTAGTCTCAACCTAGGGTAAGTTGACATTATCATTATCATTATCATTACTCAACCATAAGACAAGGAGTCTCATCACGACCTAGCTTGTTTAACTGTATTATATTCTGTGAATGGCATTGTCACTATCTGGCTACCAACTCAGAACAATGGATATTAAGTATCTTAAAAAAAAAAAAAAAAAAAAAAAAAAAAAAAATATATATATATATATATATATATATATATATATATATATATATATATATATATATATATATATATATATATATATATATATATATATATATATATATATATATATATATATATATATATATATAATTTTACCTCTAAATACTACAATCATAAATGGATGGGATAATGTGAGCGTGTGAGACTGGATTAGCCAAAGAATGTAGAAAAACTTGTTCACATGTTGTGGCTAAACAGAGAAATTCATCGACTTTTTTTGGTCAAAAATCGGGCTTACTAAGAGGGTTGACTTCTAAATAGTTTGTTATAATTTATTATTAATAAAATGAGTATCATCTTCTTTTTGATTTTTTGGAGATAGACAGAGTAAATAGGTGTGCATGAGAGCTAAGAGATAGAGGATTGCTGTTAGATCTTTAAAAAAATAGAAAATTGCTGTTAGATATTGTTAGAGAAAATTATTTGAGTAATAAAAGGAGGAAAAGGTGTGAGGAGGAGAGGTTGGAGAGGCTTGGAGTGGAGCGAGAGCTTAGAGTGTGCGTGTGAACTGTGTTTTGTGTAACAGAGGTCATTTCCTTGTGTAATCTGGCCTAAGGCCGAGACTCTGTTCTTCTGTATACTATGAATAAAATTAATGTTGTGTGCATCATTGTAAGACGAGCCCGTAGGGCTTGAGCATTTGCTTTTCCATGTAATTTCTTGAAGTAGTTGTGGCCCTGTGTTTTTATTCTAAACTGTAAGAATTCCCGTGTTAAGGAAAACCTGGCATAGTTGAGTTTGCGAGCGGAAAAGTCGCTAACACAGAGAATTGGCACAAAAAAAAAAAACTTAGCGGAACCTTTGAGCGGATTTGAAAGATATATAGGTTGATTTTGTGAATCATCGGGTCCGTGTAAAACCATCACATCGGATCGGAGAGGTGTTCCCATATCGCATCACATGACAACAGAAACCAGACGCGAAAGTTTATAAAATTTTCTTTGAAGTGATATCGGGTCCAGTGGATAGCGCACCACTTACGAGAAGCGACGTCCAACTACTACGATTTGCGATAGCCAATTGGCATCGCATCAGAACTATGGAAAACAACGAAAGTTGAAAGCCGCATTGCCGACTGCCGATATTGCGAGTTGATCTGAGCCGTCTGATCGGCCAGATCTGTGGTGCAACAATACACATAAAATTCTGTTATAAAAGGCGTTCAACGTTGTTTTTGAATGGATTAAAGGGTATATTGGAACTCGAAAGAGAAAAGAATATTTTTAAATCTATTCAAAGATTTTCGGTTTCGATAGGTACAAGGAGTGATTATTGGGTTGTAAAGATTCATTGTGGATCTTATTTAAATCCATTGTTACCGCTGCGTCAAAATTTTGGTATCAGAGCAAAAGAAAGAGGTTCTTGCAGTGAAGATGCCACCAAGAAGAGGAATTGGTCGAGGAAGACCAGAACCAAATGCAATTCTGTTAGAATAAGTGCAGAATTTTCATGCACGAATGGAGACAATGGAGACAGCCCAAAGAATAGCGCCTGATGATGGAGCTGAGAGTTCTTCAGAAGAATCTGCTGCAGATGTGGAAGAAGTAGAATAAGACAATGAAACCGCTAAAGTCCTTAAAATGCTGGAAAAAGTTGGAAGCAAACCCAAGATGGAGATTCCTATGTATGAAGGGAGTCTGAATGTGGAGGAGCTTATGGATTGGATCAGATCCATAGATCAGTACTTTGACTATGAAAAGGTTGAGGAGAATAAAAAGGTGAAGTTTGCAGTCACCAGATTGAAGGGTCATGCAACCATTTGGTGGGACGAGGTACAGACATCAAGAACGAGGAAAGGGAAATCTAAGATCAAGAAATGGGATAAAATGGTAAGTAAACTGAAAGCCAAGTTTTTGCCTAAAGACTATCATTTGAATATTTTTAAGCAAATGCAAAATTTGAAACAGAAAGGAATGTTTGTTAAGGAGTATACAGAAGAATTCTATAGATTAAGTATTAGAACAGGGCATGTAGAAGATGATGTGGAAAAAATAGCTAGATATATAAACGGGTTAAGGTATGAAATACAAGATGAGATTAGCTTGTTAAGTCTGAAAACTGTTAAGGATTCCTATCAAGCAAGTCTGAAGGCAGAGGAGAAAATATTGAGGAAACAGAATCAAAGGAACAGAGGAAAGAGCTCAGTGAGAGTTAGAGGAGCTGCCAGATCTAGAAGAACACAACATCAGCATGAAACATGAAGTTCGAGTGGCAGATCACCACAGAGGGGTGAATCTAGTAGAGGAAGATTCGCGCCCAGAGGAAGAGGGCGAGGGAGAGATGTTAGGTGTTATACCTATGGAGAATGGGGACTCATGTCATGGGACTGTCCTCATAACAAATCAGCAAGCCAGAGGGGTGCAAATGTGGCTGAGGCAGAGCCAGAACCACCTCGACTTGTGGAGAAAGAGGAACCACCTGAAGAAGGTGAATCACTGCTACTTAGAATAACTTTTCTTAGAGTAGAAAAGGAGACTGGAGAACCTGCGCAAAGGAAGAACTTGTTCAGAACCACATGTAAATCAAAAGGTAAGTGTTGTAAGGTCATAATTGACAGTGGGAGTACTGAAAATCTTGTGTCCACAGAGATGGTGGAAAAGCTTGGGTTAGCAAGGATGACACATCCTGCGCCTTACAAAGTGTCTTGGTTACAGAAGGGCCATCAAGTCATTGTGACAGAGCAATGTAATGTGGAAATGCAAATCAGCACATACAAAGACGTGATCCTATGTGACATAATGCCCATGGATGTATGTCATATATTATTGGGCAGACCATGGCAATTTGATCGGAAAGAGATTCATGATGGGAGAAGGAACACATATACCATAGAGAAGGATGGAACTAAGCACACGTTGTTGCCAGTGAAGAATGATGTTGATAAAGGACTGCCTGAAAATAGTATCATGTTGATAAGTGGTAAAGGATTGTTACAGGGGGTCGACAAAAGCAAGGAGTTGCACTTTGCTATCGTAGGGAGGCCCAAGGTAATCTTAACCTCTACGAATTTAAACAATTTTCCTGAAGAAATTCAAGCTGTGTTAGATAATTTTATGGATATCATCGTGGATGAATTAGCGAATGAATTACCACCGATTAGAAGTGTTAGCCACCATATCGACTTAATACCAGGAGCAAGTCTACCCAATAAAGTTGCATACAGACTAACTCCCCAGGAAAATGCAGAGGTTGCAAGGCAAGTACAGGAATTGATGGACAAGGGGTTGATCAGAAAGAGTCTGAGCCCGTGTGCTGTGCCAACAGTACTTAGTCCGAAGAAGGGAGGAGAATGGCGCATGTGCACAGATTCCAGAGCCATCAACAAGATAAAAATCAGATACAGATTTCCTTTGCCCATAATGGATGATTTAATGGAATTTTTAAGTGGATCCTGGTATTTTACTAAGATATATTTGAAAAGCGGGTATCATCAGATCAGAATTCAAGAAGGCGATGAATGGAAAACGGCTTTCAAAATAAATAGTGGACTGTATGAGTGGTTGGTGATGCCTTTTGGGCTCACCAACGCACCCAGTACATTCATGAGACTAATGAATGAGGTCTTGAAGGAGTATGCAGGTAAATTTGTCATTGTTTACCTTGATGATATTCTAGTTTTTAGCAAAAGTAAAGAGGAGCATTTAGAACATCTGAAGTTAGTTCTGAAAACTCTACAGAAGGAAAAACTACTAATCAATTTGAAGAAGTGTAGTTTCATGAAAGAGGAGTTGGTGTACTTAGGATTTGTGGTTTCCAAAGAGGGCTTGAAAATGGATCCGGAGAAGGTACAAGAAATCAGGAACTGGCCTACTCCCAAAAGTGTATTTGAGGTAAGAAGCTTCCATGGACTTGCTAGTTTTTACAGAAAGTTTATAAAAGGGTTTAGTTAAGTTTGTGCACCAATCCTTGAGACAATCAAGGAGGTCAACCAGCCATTTCAATGGACAGAAGCAGCGGACATAAACTTTAATCTGCTGAAAAAGAAGATAACAGAAGAGCCAATTCTAGCATTGCCTAATTTCGAGAAAGTATTTCAAGTAGAAACCGATGCAAGTGGAGTAACAGTTGGTGCGGTACTGAGCCAAGAGCAAAGACCGATAGCATATTTCAGCGAGAAACTAAATGATGTGAAAAAGAAATATTCTTCTTATGATAAGGAATTTTACGCTATTGTGCAGGCATTAAAAAAATGGAGGCATTACTTACTGCCAAAGGAATTCATCTTATACTCAGACAATCACGCTTTACAGTTTATTAATAACCAGCCAAAGTTAAATCAGAAGCATGCCAAATGGGTGGAATTTTTGCAAAGTTTCACTTTTGTAATAAAGCATAAAAGTGGTAAGTCTAATAAAATAGCAGATGCATTGAGCAGAGTAAGTTTTCTTTTAAAAGAGTTTAAAGTGGGTATTGTAGGTTTTGAGGAAATGATAGAAATGTACATGGATGATGAGGATTTTAGAGACATCTACACAACAGTTCAGAATCCAGTGAGCCATAACAGAAGTCAGTGGATGGACTACCTTATTCAAGGAGGCCTATTATTTAAAAGCAACAAGTTATGTATTCCTAAATGTTCCATGAGGGAGAACATAATCAAGGAGAAGCATAGTGGAGGGTTATCTGGTCATTTTGGACAAGATAAAACCTTCGCTCAGGTGAATGCTTTTTATTACTCGCCCAAAATGCAAATTGATGTTAAAAAGTTTGTTGAGAAATGTAGGGTATATCAGTATGCCAAAGGAAGGAGTCAGAATACAGGACTATATCAGCCATTTCCCATACCAGATCGACCATGGGATGTAGTTAGTATGGACTTTGTTCTGGGTTTACCAAAAACTCAGAGGGGAAACTATTCTATTTATGTTGTAGTAGATAGATATTCTAAAATGGCACATTTTATTGCTTGTAAGAAAACTAGTGACGCAACACACATAGAAAATTTATTCTTTTCAAAGATTGTAAGATTGCATGGTTTGCCTATAAGTATTGTATCAGATCGAGATACTAAATTTGTAGGGAATTTCTGGAGGACACTTTGGAAGAAACTGGGAACTAAACTCAGTTTTAGTTCAGCGTACCATCCTCAGACAAATGGACAAACTGAAGTAGTGAACAGGAGCTTGGGGAATATACTAAGGAGTTTGGTATATCAGAATCCCAAACAGTGGGATTTTGCATTAGCTCAAGCTGAGTTCGCTTACAATGATACACCAAACCGAAGCACTGGAATGAGTCCATTTCATATTGTCTTTGGAATGCATCCGAGAGGAGTATATGAGCTTAGGGACTTGGGAAAACAGAAAGCCAAGAGTGCAAGTGCTGAAGATTTTGTTGAAGAAATGCAGAGGTTACAGGAAGAAGTCAAAGGTAAATTGCAGGAAAGCGGCAGTAGATACAAGTAGAGAGCAGATCTGAAAAGAAAAGAAAAGGAGTTTCAAGTAGGAGATTTAGTCATAGCATATTTGAGGAAAGAGAGATTTCTTACAAAAACTTATAACAAACTGAAAATGAAGAAGATAGGACCTTGTAAAATTAAAAGGAAATTTTCAGCCAATGCAGATGAGATCGAGTTTCTAGAAGCGATTGGAATATCCCCCATTTTTAATGTTGCAGACTTATATCCATTCTGAGAGGAAGAGACCGAGTTACAGAATGAAACCACAGGTGATGAAGTTCAAACTGTGGATTGGGAGGAACAGATACCAAAAGCATCCAAGAAAGAAGTTGAGGCTATCTTGGATCAAAGAATATCCAAGAAAACCCGAGGGCAGACATATTTCCAGTATCTAGTCAAGTGGAAGGAGCAGCCAATGGAAGATTCCAGTTGGTTGACAGCAGCTGAACTACAGAAATACGGAGTAAGACCTGAAAGTTTGAAGGACAAGTCTTTTCTTCCCTAGAAGTCTGATGCAGGAGCATCGAGATTAGCCAGCAATGTGAAAACTTGTTCACATGTTGTGGCTAAACAGGGTGAAATTCATTGACTGTTGGTCAAAATCATTTTTGCTGAGAGGGTTGGACTTCTCAAATAGTTTGTTATAATTTATTATTGTAATAAATGAGAGACTATCTTCTTTTGGATTTTGAGATAGAGTTGTTAGCATAGGTGTGCATGAGAGCTAAGAGATAGAGGATTGCTGTTAGATCTTTAAAAAAATAGAAAATTGTTGTTAGATATTGTTAGAGAAAATTATTTGAGTAATAAAAGGAGGAAAAAGTGTGAGGAGGAGAGGTTGGAGAGGCTTGGAGTGGAGAGAGAGCTCAGAGTGTGCGTGTGAACTGTGTTTTGTGTAACAGAGGTCATTTCCTTGTGTAATCTGGCCTAAGGCCGAGACTCTGTTCTTCTGTATACTATGAATAAAATTAATGTTGTGTGCATCATTGTAAGACGAGCCCGTAGGGCTTGAGCATTTGCTTTTCCATGTAATTGCTTGAAGTAGTTGTGGCCCTGTGTTTTTATTCTAAACTGTAAGAATTCCCGTGTTAAGGAAAACCTGGCATAGTTGAGTTCGCGAGTGGAAAAGTCGTTAACACAGAGAATTGGCACAAAAAAAAAATACTTAGCAGAACCTTTGAACGGATTTGAAAGATATATAGGTTGATTTTGTGAATCATCGGGTCCGTGTAAAACCATCGCATCGAACCAGAGAGGTGTTCCCATATCGCATCACATGACAACGGAAACCGGATGCGAAAGTTTATAAAATTTTCTTTGAAGTGATATCGGGTCCAGTGGATATCGCATAACTTACGGGAAGCGACGTCCAACTACTGTGATTTACGATCGCTGATTGGCATCGCATCGGAACTATGGAAAACAACAAAAGTTGAAAATCGCATTGCCGACTGCCGATATTGCGAGTTGATCTGAGCCGTCCGATCGGCCAGATCTGTGGTGCAACAATACACATAAAATTATATTAGAAAAGGCGTTCAACGCTGTTTTTGAATGGATTAAAGGGTATATCAGAACTTGAAAGAGAAAAGAATATTTTTAAATCTATTCAAATATTTTCGGTTCCGATAGGTACAAGGAGTGATTATTGGGTTGTAAAGATTCATTGTGGATCTTATTTAAATCCATTGTTACGACTGCGTCATACTGGTTCATTGTCGGTTAAAAGGTAACCCTGTCGAGGCTATGGACGCCTGCTCGCAGCAGAGGCTCTACCTATGAAAAAATGAGTTCATAAAATAGCTAAGTCTCAAAATCCCCCTACTTTATCTTTACAACTGATTAATGAATGAAACAGATAGTTAATATTTTCATCTATAAGAGGTTTTAAAAATAACTACAATAAAATGAGTTATTTATTTATTTATTTATTTATTCAGAGTAATCTTATTTATCCAACGTTTCAAAGAAATTTTTCCTTTCCTAAATTATTTTTACTTATTAAGTTTGAAAATTTCATTATATATTATATCAGAGATAACTTTTCCTTCCAATGAATCGCCAATTGTTGTGTTAATCCACAACCTCGACGCATTATAATTTGATAGTTAGATTATAATGGGGACCCTTTTAGTTTTTATCTAGAATAATAAAACAAGTCATTTTATTTAAAAAGGAAAAAAATTTGTTATCCAAACTCAAGCTTTAATTCTATTGGCCGAAGGACTTTAAACAACGCTTATTGAAATCTTGATCTTTTATCTCATATCGCGCGTTGCAAGGATAAACCAAAGCACCCCATTATAAAAAGTTGCGATGTGGTGCCACCTTACTCATAAAGAAAATACGTGAAAGAATTTGAAAAACCTTAAAGGAAAAATAATTCGATAATAATAAAGTCTGAAATAGCTCCTATCAATCTTCCATGTCACCTATCGCTTCCCCACCATCGCAAAATCAACATCAGTGCATCATTGGTAATTTCCGCTCCATTTCCCCGATGTGATATATCAAAATTACCATATCGTAATTCGTCATCGCACATGCATATTCCTTTATCTTTGCGATCGTGGTACTTTTATCGCATCGTGAAACTTCAAACAAGCTTGGTATTTTAATTCTTCGATGCGACAAGACTCCAATACATCCTTACCTTTTCATTTTAAGTTTCTAACTATAACAAGACTCAATCATATATCAACAAAATAAAATATCACATATTTTAAGAAGTTTTCTTAAGAAAATATGCGATGCGAAGTGTCCAATGAGGCGTTGAGCTGTCGATTAAGCCACATGAACGCACGTTTTCATTTATTACTGAAGGATAATGGTATTTGTGTTCTCAAGATCCCAAATGATTTGATTGCCTTCACTTAATGTTTCAGGATTTTCTACATTAAAAAATATCTCCGATATCACTTCATTACTTTTTCATAATTATCTCGCAGCCCAAGTGTTTGCTCTTGGCTCTCTACTCTTTCTCTTTGTTGTAGGCTAGTCATGACAAGCAAGACTTTAGTGAAATGTCGAAATCTAGAAAGAAAAACAAGAAGCCTATGGTTCCACCACAAGCGACTCCTCCTACTCCAAATATTATTGAGATTCCCCCATTATTCTATGATACAAAATGCACCATAGATTTTGGGAGCTCCTCATGGGAAGCAATGTAAAAATTATTTGAAGATGAAGAACCTAGAGTGATCCAAAGGGTAGCCACAACTTCTGGATCCAACTTCCTGGAGATGTACCAATGGATGTCGTATGGAAGAAAGAAGCCAAGAAATCTGCCTGGCCATCATTCCCCATCCATTGTGGAGTGTATGCTTTGGATAATTTCAAGCACGTTGGGGTTGAAATGAACCAAAATACAGTGTCTAAATTTTCCTACCATTGCTGGTAGATAGTTTGACCCAAACAAAGTAGCTCAAAATTTCATAGCTCAAGTTAAAGTGAGACAATTCATACATGAGCCTGATGACTTTGATGATCTATTTGAGTTTTCCCAAACATATTCACAAGAAAAAATGCTAGAAGAAGACTGCTTGAGTCCAGAAAAAATTAATGAGTTCAAGGAATACATAAATAAAAGGTTGGAAAATATCCCTCTTGCCAAATTGAGGCTTTATCAACCAGTTTTACAAGTAGAGCATGATTTAGCACAGTCATAAAAGGACAACAATGTGACACAGATAAAAAAAGAAACCACATCTACAAATAAAAAAACTGGTGAAATATTGTTTAGCAGTTGTTTAGATAAGGTATGGGATCAATTTTATCAGAAAATTAAAGGATCGCAAGAGGAAAATACCTCAATTCCAAAATAAACAATTAGCACTCCTGAGACCAATAAGAAGAGCCTGCTTACTATTGGGGATTTTGAAAAAGCTGTTAATACAGAAGATGTGGAAGTCATCCCAACATACCCTTCTTTAGAAATTGTTCATAAGATCAAAGAAATTCCTTCTCTCGACATATTTTACAGTCCCAAGCATAGCGTTGTAATGCATAGGAAAAGGAAGAGGAGGAGAGTTGAGAAATCCCATGCACTAGTTCCTGGAGATGTACCAATGGATGTCGTATGGAAGAATCCACAAACCAACCCCTCTGAAGACTTAACCAGGTTATTGCAGTTCTTAGGGGCCTATGCAATGGCCACCATTGAAAAAGCTTCAGAAGTGCAACAATTAATTAAAGACAAAGATGAAAGGATTCAATAGTTGGAACAAGAATTTTTAAAAGAAAAACAGAGCATTGATCATCAATGGCAAGTACAAATATCACAATTGCAACAAATATTTGATAAAATGAGACTCCAATATGAAAATGACATCAAGATTAAAGATGCTCAGCTACATGAACTCCAAGCTAGTACTGGGAAATTGAAGGATAATCTTAAAATTGAGGATTTTAAGAAAGAAGTAGTGGAACTGAACACCCTCTTAGCCCAGCAGTAGGTGGTCTTTTACCAAAAATTGGGATTAATAAATGATATGTGTAATAAAAGCGATTCATGATGAATCAATCGTCCAATATGAGGACAAATTTTGAAGACATTGATGAGACGATTTCTGAATATATGACATGGTAAGACAATGCAGAGAGAAGAGCAAAAAACCTTCCAAGAATATAATATTCACATAAAGAAATCCTCTTTACAGATTGTGATATAAAATTAAAACAAGCAGAAAGGTCCATCTTCTATCAAGGGATATCACACGCAATATTAATGAAACTGTCAACGACAATATGTTTGGCGCTAATATTATTTAGGAATTCCCATTTGGCTCCATGCCTGATGTTAAAATATTAATGAAATCATGGCAGGAATAGTCAAAGAAGAAGGAGGATAACATTAATAAATTATCAAAGTTAAATCTTGAAAATTATTGGCAATATCTCGTAAAGCCACATAACTAATGGCTATTGTTGCGATGCCTTGCCGGCACAACTTCTCACATGCATCCCATGCTTTCATATGCAATGTATACATGAAAAATGCACATAATTCTAGCTCAACCTCCTGAATTGAAGCCCATGGTGGATATCTACTAGCTAAAGCAATAAATAGGAAAGCATCCAACGTACCATTCTTAAGCTTCTTGTTCAAAAAAACTCTATTTTTGTCCTCTTTTATCTTATTTTAAGGATGATTGTTCAAACCTCCTCAATATTTCATGAATTTACTATTTTTACAGTTCTAGTCTTAACTATAAAATCCCTTTCATGTATTTAAGAAAGGGGTTATGAATTTTTGTAAGGCTTTGAAAAGTTTCACTACTGTGCTTTTTAATTCATCTTAATAGAAAGGTTGGACCAAGGCTATTTGTTTCATGAGGAGAGTTATGATATATCGGGTACTTCTATATTTATATGATTGCTATGTTTACATGTGATTGATAGTCATATTTCTCTTCAAATTTTTTTGTTATATATATTCCCTAAATAAAATTGAGCATTAATTCACTACTGAACATGTGAGATTTCCATATTTAAATATATGTACAAGACAACCAGATATTTAATGCGATATGCGTTTAACCATTAATTTGATTAAATATTTAATCATATTAATCATCTTTACTTTTGTTTACTTCTTTAAATGTTTGACAATATATATTATCTTTCACTTGAGAAAATATTTGAAATCGTATACAAAGAGTATAATTAAGTCACGGGATATAGATAAATAGACATATACATATTAGAGTTGTTTTTACTTCCATTTATCACTCCCATTGTGCTATTTTATACCTCACACCCACTCAATTACATTTCAAAGGGAATTTAGTCCTATTATCCCTAGATGGATCCACTATTCTAAACAGAAAAAGAACGATTTTGAAGTTCCCGACCGGGTGGTTATCCCTGATGCTGAGGCAATGATTTTCGAGCTATAAACATAACCCAAGAGATCTAGTCATTTCAAAAGTAAGAAAATATGCATTTGGAACACTAAGTAGAGAAAAATTAGGAAATTTGCTTGACAACTTTTTAACATATATCCTTGGAAATCTTAGTGAGCAACTAGATACTTTAAGTATACAAAACAAGCAAAATTATGGAAACGTTGCAATTTTATTTTCTATCCCATATGTAGGAAAAAAACATGCTTTACGAGAATGCCCTCTTGATAGTATTCAAATGTGTGTCATATGCACAAATAATCATGATACAAAAGAATTTCCCTCAATACCTGGGATTAAGGTTGTTTTCCAGGATGAATCTAGAACAATTCAAGCTGAATCACTTTTCTTTGTTGCTCCTAAAATACCTTGGAAACCTAGTTAGACAAGTATCTTACATGATCCAAATGCACAATATAAATCATATGCACAACCACAAAGTAATTGGAATGCACTTATGCCTTGGACAACTTGGAAACCTCAACCAAAAACTCATCTTGGTCATAGGGTAGGAAAACTTATTACAATAGGAATCATTAGTATGCTCAATTCCAACATCCATACCCTCAATACTAACTTCATTACGGTCCTCCTCAATCTTCACAACCCACTCAACCATAATTTCAACCCTAATTGACTTCAAGTAAACCACTTCCTTTTCCATCTAATCCATTTCCTCAAAAATCCTGTCAACTACTTGCTCAACGACTCCCAAATCCGAATAATAAATCTCCTCAACAACCCCTCGATAATGTTGAGTGTCAAAATTTTCAATCTTTTATGATAGCTCCTCTAGGTCTAAATGATGTAAAACTTATATCTGGTAGGGTTTTGCAAAATAAATCACCACCAGTTGTCATCCAAGAATTTAAGGAGGATAAAAGTCTTGAAAAAGAGGCATCTCTTGATCAAGAAAAGACTCCTCTAAAGGAAGATGTTCTTACACAATTATTTAACAACCAAATAAAATCACCTCCTATAATTCCTATAGTATATGAACCTTATGATCCCTACAAATTCCTCCTTTTCCTAAAAAGATTCAAATTGATAAGGGAATAGAAAGGCGAATCATTATACTTGAGTATAATATGCTAGATGAATTGAAAAATATTTGCATCAAAATTCCTTTATTTCAAGCTATAAAGGAAATACCTATATTTTCAAAAAAAATAAAGGAGTTGTGCATTAAAAAACCAAGAAGAAAAAGGAAAGACATTAAAAATATCCTATTGGTAGGAAAGATTGCAGATATAATGATGGGGAAACCAATAGTTCAAAAATATGTAAATTCAGGTAGCACTATTGTAAAAATTCACATCAATGGTACTGAGATCCCAAACTCTTTGATTGGTTTAGGAACCATTAATATCACGAGAAAACAAACCATGGATCAATTAAACCTTCCTAATATTCAATATACCCCAAATTTATTGAAACTAGCATATAGATCTATTATCAAAACCGATGGTATATTAGAATATTTATCCGTATCTTTAGATTCATGGGAGTATCCTATTGACTTTATGATTTTAACTCCCAAGAATAATTTAGGACACCATAGATTGATCCTTAGTAGACCCCGGATAGCTAAAAATGATGCATTTATAAGTTGTAGATCTGGTGATATGTACATTTCTGATGGGAGTTCTACTAGGAGATTCACATTATATCTGCTTGTAAAAACAATAACTAAAATAGAAAGTCAAGTTTGGATTGATGACGATAATGAATAATTTGAAGATATTCAACATGTATTTACTCTTTCACAAATTGATTTAGAGGATCAATTAATAAATTTGATGAATAATAATGATTCTTCTTCATGTTAGATCTAAGACTTTTGTGATCCATAATGTAGATAAATATCTTTCGGATTAACCACATCATTAGGATTTGGTCAATTAGGATTAGTCACCAAATCCTAATGATGTGATTAATCCGAAAAATTCTTCTTCATGTTGTGAAAAAGATCAAAGTTTTCAAGAGCAATGTGATATTGAATATTTATCATCTTGACAATCTAAAGTAAATGTACATTCTATGGAAATTTTTGGCTATTCTTTAGTAGAAAATTTTCCAAGTAAAAAATTAAACATTAATAATAACTTGGAAGAATTTTGAAAGAAACAATTGATAAAGATGCTACAAAAACATTCGTCTGCATATGCATGAGAATATACTGACATGAAGGGAATTTATCCTAATAAATGTATGCATCACATTTACATTCAGAAAAATGCCAAACGAATGAGGAAACCTCATAGAAGGATGAATCCCAATCTGAGAGAAATTGTGAAGGAGGAATTGCAAAAATTGCTTAATGTGAATTTCATTTACCCGATATTGAATAGTCAATGGGTCTGAATTTTAGTGATTGTTCCTAAGAAGAATAGAAAATGGAGAGTGTGCATCGATTTTAAAGAACTAAATAAGGCTACTTTAAAATATCATTTTTCACTGCATTTCATTGATCAAGTATTATATACTTTAGCAGGGAAGAAATATTTTTCATTTCTTGATGGTTTCAGTTGATATAAACAAATTCAATTGGCACTAGAAGATCAAGATAAAAAAAATTTCACATGTCCATGAGGTATGTATGCTTACAGGGTACTTCCTTTTGGGTTATGTAATGCACCTGCAACATTCCAAAGAGAACTTTTAGGTATCTTTTCTGACTTGATTCATGAATGTGTAGAAGTTTACATGGATGATTTCACCGTTTATGGAAACACTTTTGAAGAAGCTCTTGAAAAATTAGAAAAATTTATCATTAGATGCAAAGAAGCAAATATATCATTGAGTCATGAATTTTTTTTATGATGTTTAATGAGGGAATTATTTGGGTCACCACATTTTAGGTGATGGAATCAAGGTGGCTGCATCTAAGGTAGAGGTATTTCTGGAATTTCAATTCCTACTTGTCAAAGAGATGTTAAAAGTTTTCATGGTTTTATTAAATATTATAAAAGATTAATAGAAAACTTCACAAAAATAACTTCTCCACTATTTAAACTTCTCACAAAAGATTGTGATTTTGTTTGGAATTATGACTGCCAGAAGACATTTGAATCATTGAAACAAAACTTACCGAAGCACCAATCTTAAGAGCGCCTAACTGGTCTCTCTCATTTCATATCAGAACTGATGCTTTAGATACAAATTTAGAAGTTGTGTTGGGATAGAAAGACTTGAATCATTATGCATTTATTATACAAGTAAACATTTGACTCCCTAAGAGTGAGCTTATATAGTAACAAAAAATGAGTTTTTAGTTGTTGTTCATGTCATCAATAAGTTTCAACATTATATCATTGGCTATGAATTGTTTTTTTTTTTTTTTTTTTCAAGTGGCCCGAGTTCATCAAAGAGTACATTAGGCTTGACCTGTGGCTTGATAAATTACGACCTAGGGTCATCTGACCCTTCAAAATTACCCGTGGATAAAACCTGGCCTAGGCAACACTAGCACTAAGCTATTCAGGTTTAACTTGTCTCCTTCCCCTATCATGGGCGCAACATCCTCCGTGAGGTTTGATCCTGGGTCACCCTTCGGACGAGGCCCATCCTCAACCGGTTGTGCTAGTGGGACTTGACATTGGCTATGAACTTTAGTTCATGAATATTATTCTACTATTTTATATTTAATGAATCGACTAATTACTAATGGATGGACTACTAGATGGTTTTTACTATTAAATTAATTCAATATTACCATTCTAGATAGGACAAGAAAGGAAAAAATAGTTGCTGATTTCCTTTCCAGGATGTAGAATGATAACATTGACACCCCTGTAAACGATAATTTTCCCGATGAATATATCTTTGCAGTGTCTACTAAAAATACTTGGTTTGCAGATATTTCTAACTATTTGGCTACAATAAATCCACTCGCACAGTTATGAGCTAAATAAAGACATAAATTTGTCAAAGCCAATGCACCTTACTCATGGATAAAGGGAGAATTGTACTGAACTGTACCCAATCTAATTATCCAGATATGTGTTTGAGAAGATGAACCATGTGGAGGACACTTCGCTGATAAAAATAGTGCATAAAAATTCCTTCTTTTGGGATATTAATGGACTTCTATTGTTAGAGATACCAATGAATATGTGAAAAGATGTGATAACTACCAAAGAATGGGTAAAGTCATTCCATCAGATGAGATGCCTCTGTAACCTCATGTACTAATAGAGCCTTTTGAAAAACAGGCTCTATATTTCATTGGTCCAATTAACCCTCCATCTAAAAAAAATAGGTATATTCTTGTTTGTACAAATTATGTTACAAAATGGGTATAAGCTAAGCCACTTCCTTTTGCTACCGAAAATGTTATAGTTACATTTATTTTTCGAGGATATTTTCACTCGTTTTGGTGTCCCAAGGGAAATTTTGATAGATCAGGGTGCTTAATTCACATCCAAGTTGGTGAAAAATATTACGGAACAATATCAGATCAAACCTCAGAAGTACACTCCATATCATCCACAAGCCAATGGGCTAGTGGAATCTTTTAAAAAGGTACTTGAAGAAATTCTGACCAAGACTATACACTTGCATATAAGCGATTGGGAAAAACGAATTACGAAGGCACTTTGGGCATACCACACCACATGGATAAATACTAATGGACATACTCCTTATGAGCTTGTCTATGGGAAAAAAGTATTGCTTCCAATTGAATTCCATGCAAATACTTTTAGAACAACAACAAAATTGGGGCTTGATCTATCTAAAGCTCAAAAACAAAGGCTAACACAACTGAACGAGCTAGATGAGATCTGGAAAGATTCCATACAAAGAAAAAACATAATCCAACAACAAAGAACCAAGTGGCATGAAAAATTCATTAAATTCAAGAAATTCAAGCCAGGTGGGTGGGCTTTTCTTTTTTCTTCTAAGTTTAATGATTTTCAAGGAAAATTTCACACACATTGATTTGGTCCATATGAAATAGGGACTATTTTTGATAATGGAGTAGTTAGAATCAAGAATATTGATGAAGAAAAGGTTATCTTCCTTGTTAATGGGGATAGGTTAAAAATATATCATAGGCCCTTGGCAAGAGAGGAATTTGTCAAACATTTGCAAGAGAATTATGATTTGAAGTTAGTAAGAAAGGAATTTTTTCTTCATCACTGAAAGAATTGTAATTTATTTTTCCTCTCTCTCTCTCTCTCTCTATATATATATATATATATAAAGAGATAAAAAAAGAGAAAAAATAAAATAAAATAAATAGAAGAATAGGTATGAAAAATAGTGTTGTTTGCATTTCAATGCAAAAATTGTTTGAAAACCAAGGAATCCTTAGCAACCTTGATTTTCCAAAAAAAATTCCCCTTTCCTTTTCCTATTTTCTTTTGTTGTCCCATTCTTCTTTGCAAGGAATGATTTTTTTTTACCAATAAATTTGTTGAAGACATTGTTTCTCCTTTAAAAGAGAAAAATAATCATCAACATCATTAGAAGCAATAAGGGTTAGCCACATCAACACCAATAATTTTTCAAGGAAATGGTTAAATTAAAAAAGTAGCTACGAAATTTGCAAGATTTTACAACTTATTTCAAATTCTGCAAAAAACGATGAACCTGCAAATCCATCAACATTTTGTTGAAGAACGTAACTAGTGTCGGTCTTCATAATTGTATTTGTTATAAGAAATATTATTTATTTATTGTAAAAATAATTGACTTATTAAATGATGGGTTTCATGCTTGGGTAAATGGTCAATATGTCAAATCACCCATTGAGTGCTTTAAGACTTTTGTTGAGTAAAAGTAAAATTTATTATATAATAAAACCTTCTTGGGTTCATTGTGTCAAAGAAATACAAATTTCTAATGTAAAAAACAATGTCTTGTTTCTCCTCAGTAAAGTTGGCCTTCACTCCTTGCAAGTCGGTCTCTTCAACAATCAAGTCAGCACTTTGAACAAACACATCTACTTTTCAAAGACCACACACACACACACACACACACACACATAGGAGCATTATACCTTTTGAGGAAGCACCAAAATGTTATTTATATTTTAATATGAATTTTCAATAGAAAAGAGGAGTTTGTAGGAGATATAAAAAGAAGAGCTAGAAATAAGTTTGCCAAGATAAATTATAGGAATGAAGCTTGTAAAAATAATTGCATGACCAAATATTCTTTGTTTGTATGATTGCAGGAGCCAGAGGTACAAGAGGACATAAAGGGTCGAGTATCTTGAAGAATTATTTGATGTTGACTTATGAAGAAATTAACCAGCATATGATTTATCTTTTGAAATGCTGACTTGATGGATGGAGGGTGTTATAAGTCTAGGTCAAAGGGTCTTGGTCATATCAAATAGATTTGAATATACTAGTGGAAGAGTTTGACTGGGTTTTCCCCGTTATGGGAGTTTTTCCCTGGATGTGTGCCTACATATGATGTTCAATGTGTATTATTTTCATGTTTTTGGAATTTATTTGAAGATGAGAACACTAATATAATCAGCATAAGAAAAACATGGTATCACCAGTAAATGTCAAGTAAGATAAATAAAGTATAAATGTTTCCCTAATGGATTTCTCAACTTGGTATCCGAGTGAGGTTAAATGATACAAGGAAGCTAGAAGATCATTGTTGGTTGAAAATAAAGAGTTTCAAATATGCATTTTAAGACCAAGACATTTAGAAGGAGAAAAAAAATTCTGGGATAAATATATCTCTGCAATTAGATCAAAGACCTCAGTGATTAGCCCGCAAACAAAAACTTAAAGACTGAAGAAATTATATATCATAGAAGCACTTTCCCTAGTCAAAATTGAGATTCTTAAAGGAGAAAAAAAAGTCTTAGGTATGGAATTAAGTGTCTAAATGACCTCAAGTTATAAAGTTTCTCAGGTGACCGAATCACAAAATGAGAATATTCTTTATGAACTAGAAAAGTCTTCATATCAAGTAAAGTTTCAACTTGCCAAAAGAACCAAGATCAAATCTATTTAGAGGCATTGTAGGTCTGTTATAAAAAACACAACCATTATAATCTCTAAAGGAGCTGAGATTCCTGTAAATAAGGATAAATATTTGTGTATATATATAAAGGAAGGTTAAGTATCCACAATAGTCGGCCCAAAGACTCAAGGACATATCATTGTTTACTTATTATAGTGATCAAGGTATTCATGTAGTGACCTCCAGATCTTACTCCAACTAGAACGCAGTGGAAATGTCTTTTGAAAAACATCCCTAATTGATACTTTATGAAAAGAAGTGAAAATAGAATTCAATACGAAGCCTATCATTGAAGAAAGAAAGAACTAATTAAACAAACTTAATTTATCTGTCTCAAGGAAGGAAGAAGTCTATTTCGATGTGAGAATAAATATTTTTGAAACATGTAGTAGCTTCTCCATTACTCAAATTATGCCAAACCTAGTTGAAGAATCCAAGGAGGATACACGAATCATGAAATAAGATTCTTTCTGAAGTAGTAAAGAAATTGTTCATTTTTAGTTTGTGGAAGAAGCCCTGAATTCCTCATCCAATACAAGTATGTACTAACATTTGTCTTTATGTTAACTAACAATCTGTATTTATTTTTCCAGAAAAATGGAAACAAGCTTAATGGAATATCAATCATGAAAGACAAAGTTATGTAAGTTTTGAGGTATGTATATCATGATTATTTGTTTAAGTTTTAAGGTTTATTTGCTTCTAGGGTGTGCAAAATTTTCTTTGTGATGAAAATAGAACATATGAAAACCATTCTACTTTTGTTCCTAAATATATAGGGCTTGAATGTATATGACAATTCGTTATGAAAATAAATTTTAATGATGTTTATATTTTGAATTAATTTCCCTAGAGATAATTAAGGGTCAATACTTAAAATCCCTTGAAATTCATTCAAAGTAATGGAAACCCTAGATGGTAATTTTTCTATTATACTTGTATATTTTGGTTGTGCTTGTCAATAAATATTGCAAGTGTAGTGACTTGATAAATTGAGTTGGATATTTGGACTCATAAAGAAATGAACCATGAAGACACTATCATAATTCATAGGGAGCACTTCAATAAAGGAAACCCTACAAGGTTTGTAAAATAAGAAAATTCAGGTATGTTTAAGACCACAATATTTATAGCTAGTCTTTTTCATTAAAAGACTACAATCATTCTTTTTGCTTTGTATTATTAACTATCTTATGCCTAGGGTCTAGAATCATAAAGATTCTTGTTAGGGTGATTAATAATTAGATTGAATCTACCCTTATTATACTATCTCTTGACATTTGTTCATTTTTTTGAAACCTTAACCTTTAGGGTTCACTGTAAAAACCTAGCCTTTTGATGCTTAGAGTATGTTAATAATTAAACCCTATTCCACTTAGGGTTTGTTGATAAAATTTGTATCTCATGATAAAATCCTAATGTTTAGGGGTTTTGGTATTGTCATAACCATAGTCTTTTAGGGTTAGTTATTGATGTTTAGAATGTATAAAGAAACCATATATTCTTAGGGTTTGGTAAATTATGGTTTATGAAGAAAACCTTTGTAATAGTTAAATTTAAGGTCATAGGAATAAAACCCTAGGTGGATGAGCTTCCACATAATTGAAACCCTAGTTTGGTCAAAATTGTTGGAGTTTGATGTTTGTATCTAGGGTTTATGATAAAATATTAGTAAAAAATTGATATAAGGAAATAATAATGAAACCATAGATATGAAATGATAGTATGCTAAATTGATTGTTGATATCTTTTTATTGATGAAATCTAGGGTTTGTGATAAAACCCTAGTAAATTTTGACATAAAACTTGCCTTACAAGAAGAAGTACCAATGGAATCCAAGTGGGAAGGATACACCTTAGATGAGGATGGGTTGATACGGTATAATGGTAAGATTTATGTACCGGCTGATGATGAACTTCAGAATCTAATAATGAAAGAATCCTACCAAGCTCCATATGCTACACACCCAGGAGTCCAGAAAATGTATGCAGATTTGAAACAACTATTTTTCTGTGCAGGAATGAAAAAAGATATAACACAGTTCATGGCCTGCTGTCTAAAATGTCAACAGGTTAAAGATGAACATCGTCACCCTCCAGGTCTTTTACAACCCCACGATATACTAGAAACCAAGTGGGAAGTGGTTTCAATGGATTTTGTTGGTGGAGTACCTATGACTTCCCAATGACATGATTGCATCATGGTCGTGGTTGAAAAATTAACTGAGAGTGCTCACTTCATTCCAGTTAAGAGCACCTTCGATGCACCAACTATTGCTCATGTTTTCCTAAAGGAAATAATTCACCTTCATGGAGTGCCCCGGAAAATAATATCCGACAGAGATGCGCGCTTTACTTCCAGATTTTGGAAAAGCCTTTTACAATATATGAGAACACAACTAAACTTCAGTACTGCATATCATCCAGAGGCATATGGGCAAACAGAAAGAGTAAACCGAGTATTAGAGGACATGCTTAGAATGTATGTCATGGATCAACAAAATCAATGGGAGAAATACCTTCCTTTAGTGGAATTCACCTACAACAATAGTTATCACAGTTCAATTCAGGCAGCTCCCTTCGAAGTCTTATATGGAAGACCATGACGTACTCCATTGAGCTGGGATAAATTAGAGGATCGCGTCATGTTAGGTCCTGAAATGCTCCAAGAAATGGATGAACAAATGGAAATAATCAAGTAGAGACTAAAAGAAGCCAGAGATCGCTAGAAAAGTTATGCTGATGAAAAGAGAATTGACAGAAGCTTTGAGGAAGGAAGCCAAGTTTTTATTAGATTCAAACCCTCTAAGAGTTCCTTTAGATTTGGCAAAGGAACAAAGTTATCCCCTAGATTTGTCGGCCCATTTTAGATCCTAGAGCGGATCGGACCAGTTACTTATAAGCTTGAGCTGCCATTCCATCTAAGAAGAATGCATAATGTGTTTCATGTTTCTATGCTTAGAAAATATGTATCTGACACATCCCATGTGCTAACATTGGAGAAATAACAGGTTTCCGAGGAGGGAGTCCTTCAGGTCGAACCATTCTGTATACTGGACCGCCGTGTTTGTCAGCTCAGGAATCATGATTTTGAGCAAGTCAAGGTCCAGTGGGACCAATATAGCCCAGGCACAGCTACCTGGGAAGATGCAGATGTTATTTTTAAGGACTTTCCATATCTATTTGATTAAAATTGTGTGGTGAACTAAATAGGAACACATAATTTAGCTAGGGTAGAAAATTTTATGAAACCTCCAGATCATGTCTTACTGTTTAAATTTTTTTTATACACCTAAACCATACCTTATGATTTCAGTAATGCTTTTAAAATTATCTGTTATGAGATGATGGTGATAATGCACATGTGGTTCTTACTTATGTAGTTGTATGAAAATGATGATTATGAAATGCACAGGGATTATGATGTTATGAATTGAGGTTATATTGACATGTGATTAGTTTATTATGTATTTTGATGTTATAAATTATGATGTTATTTCATAATGTGAAGCATGCAAAATCGATACAGATTTTGTGACATGCATGAGGCTGTAGTTCTTTACTATTTAATGTCAATGTTATATTATTATGATGAAATGCAAGAGTTAGGAGGTAAATTATTTTCTATGATGTTATGATTATAGCTAATGTATTGGATACATGTTGAGATGTGGTGACTGGAAGGAAATCCACAAATGGGCCGAGTGGGCCAATTTATTTGATGATCTCGTGGGAATCCATACCTACGAGGGAGAATATGTAACACCATATGGGTTGGGGAAAAAATCAATCAACACTACATATGCCAGTGGTTCCTTTGTCTTGTATAGCTCTTGAAGGGTTGTGGGACCATCTTGAGGAGGCCAAGGGCCTGATATTGTAGGCCAATTGCCTGGTATTGGATGGGGATGCCGAAGTCTAGAAGTGGGTGTAAGACTTCGATGCCTAGGAATGGGCACCTTAAGGAGCTGTGGAGGGAGTGGGCCAGCCTTGCGAGATGCCCGAAGTCATTGAGTATTGGGACCGGATGCTTGCCTTAGGGCATATGAGGTTTGAGCCGAGCGCGAGCCTTGGGGCCAGCCTTGGCTATGGATAGATCGGGGAGGCTTATGCCTGGTTCCGAAAGTGGGAAAAAGGACAGATATTCCTTGAGATTTCCTGGGTGTTGTGAAGAACTTTCGATGCCTACTGGCTATACTAGTTCAAGAGAGGGTGTTGGTCACACATGAAGTAATAAATAATAAATAAATAATATAATATCATTAAATAATTAACTTCGGGAGTATGTAACGTCCCCTAATAATTATAAAATAATAAACAATATATAAATAATATAATATAATTAAATAGAAAAGTAAATAAAGAATAAGTCAAGAGAATAATAAAATAATAAAGAAAACATTAAACAGTAACTAGAGTTCTAAATAAAATATTAAATAATAAACTGGAGTCCTAAAACAGTAAACAATAAGTAAAGTTAAGAGTTATTTAAGAAAGAGTTAATTAATAAAAGTAAATAAATTAACAAAGAGTTAAACTAAGAAACTATAAAAAAGATTAGTAAAGTTAACAAAAAGTAAATAAAACTAAGAGAAACACTAAATTATGTAAAGCTAACAAACAATAATTTAAACTAAGAGAACACTAAATTAAAGTTGCATGTTGACACAGTGAATGTATGCATGTGGTTCCCATTCCATTGTTTGGTCTATTTAATAGACATTGAGGAAGATTCATGGATCATTCTTTCATCCATTCTCTGGAGAGAAAGGTATTGTGAGGCAAAGGATACCCTGGAAGTAGTATGTTGCTTGAGGGCTTGGGGGTGGCCAGTTGTGGAAGGATTAAATCCAGATAAGCCTACGGTTGGGTGGAGAGTTGTCCCCAAAACTTTGTTGCGGTTAGCAGGATTCAGATAGTGTTCAACCTTGGAGTCTCAAGTAAGGAATATCGCCGTTACAGGTAAGTCGTCTTGCTCATGTTTTTGAAAATTCTAAGATGACTAGTTAAACATTTATTGGGTTGATTATTAATTTTTTATTTGATATAATTAATTGCATATTAAATTTGGGTTTGTTACATTGTTAATATCTTTTTATTGATGAAATCTAGGGTTTGTGATAAAACCCTAGTAAATTTTGACATAAAATTCTAGGACATAATATTGAATCCCTAGATATAATGATTGCTAACTTAATTTAGTTTTTGATATCTAAAGCTTTAAGTCTCGATGATGAAATATATGGTTTGTAAAAAAACCCTAGCTAAGTTATTGAATATACAAAGATATAACTCTTGTTGATTGTGAACCTAACTAGGTTTAATTTTTACATGTCTAAAAGTATTTAATAATCCCATTATGATAACTTACTACTCTATTTTGATATATTTGACTTCATGCTTCTGTATATTTGTACTTGGTTGTACTTGTTGTTGAATAATTGAAAGTACATAATATTCAAGATGTTGAATATGTTGAAGATGACTTGATAATAATGATGAGCATGATAAATAAAGGGGGCTATAAGAATGACAATGATATAAAATATGAATAGATTACCTTGCTTACATAAGTAAGAATGATGTTCCTAAAGAAATGAAGCCTTGAAAGGTTGATGATATGATAAAGAAACTGTAAGAATAAACCTGTTGATCTACCTAAATTAAGAGGGAGATTGGATGAAAGAAAGTGTGTATCTCCCTAGTTGAGAGGGAGGGCATAATGTGACAAATGTAATAAATACCTTGAAGAAAGAACAAATATCAAGTCCAGAGAATTATAGATAGATATTCATGATCTAAAAGAATTGCAAAGACTGAATTTGGTGCTGCTATAGAAGTTAAATAAGAATTCTTCCAAGATGTGTTTGGATAATATGACGATGACCTAGAAGCATCAATATATTTTAGAACCCCAGAGGTTTTCCCTAACTTATACATTGAATTTTTATTACTAATTGGGGTTGTCATTGTATATGATCTCTCCATAATAAGGTTGAACATTTGAAGCATGCTTGGATTGGCGGATATATCTATTTTAGTTGATAAGGAGAGATGAAGCATCTTGGGGTGAAAAGTTACTTGGGAGAACATCTGGCCTGCCTGTGATGATGTCTAGATCCCGAAGTAGTGAGGGTATTGTTGGTCTTATGGAGCTCTGACCTTGGATACGATACCTAGACCCCAAGGTTGGCGTTAGAGCTGAAGCCTGATGGTACCTATAGTGGCAGAATCTTGGAAAACACCTTAGTCCCACCCGATTAAATACCTTGGTTAAGTATCTAATCTGTAGCACTGCATGTGCTGTGACTCTTTGTAGAACATATCATGTTGATACCATTCTATGTATATATGTAATTATGAATACCACCCTAGTTAAGAGGGAGTGTTGAAGAATGTAACTAGTTTCGGTCTTCATAATTGTATTTGTTATAAGAAAGTAAAATATTTTTTTATTATAAAAATGAATGACTTATTAAAGCATGGGTTTCATGCTTGGGTTAATTTTCAATAGGTGAAAGCACCCATTGAGTGCTCTAGGATTTTAGTTGAGTCAAAGTCAAAGTTATTAAGTAAGAAACCCTTCTTGGGTTCATTGTGTCAAAGAAAGAAAATGTTCTAATGTCAAAAATAAAGTCTTGTTTCTCCTCCATCAAGTCAACCTTGTCTCGTTGCAAGTCGACCTCTTCAACAGTCAAGTTGGCCTTGTGAAAAAATACGTCCACATTGAAAAGACTATATATATATATATATATATATATATAGGAGCATTTGACCTTATGAAGAAGCACCAGACTGTCATTTATATTTTGATATGAAATTTCAAAAGAAAAGGGGAGTTCATAGGAGATATAAAAGGAAGAGCTGGACCAATTTTTTCTAAGATAAATTACAAGATTGAAGCTTGTAAAAAGAATTATAGGACCAAAGATTTTTTTGCTAGTATGATTGCAGGAGAGAGAGGTACAAGATGAAAAAGAGGGTCGAGTATCTTAAAGAACTATTTTATGTTGACTTATGAAGAAATGAGCCAACATATGATTTATCTCTTGAAAGTCTGACTTGATGGATGGAGGGTGTTCGTAGTCTAGGTCAAAGGGTCTTTTTCATCTCAACTTGATTTGAATCTACTTGTGGAATATTTTGACTGGGTTTTCCCCTTCATAGGGGTTTTTCCCTGACTTAGTGCCTACATCTGTTGTTCATTGTGTATTATTTTCATGTTTTTGGCATTTATTCGATGATGAGAACAATAATATAATCAACATCAGACAAATATAATATCACAAGTAAATGTAAAGTAAGAGAAATCAAGTATAAATGTTTCCCTAATGGATTTCTCGACACATTTCAATTCTCCAAAAGAATTTTAGATCTGCAGAAAAGACAAAACATTAATGTAGTAAAAGGTATGTGATAGTATGTTAAATTGTTTTTAATTAAAGTAAAAATAATTATATGAGTCTATTGAATAACAATGATACATCCTTTATAATTATGAGTGAAAATATGGCCTTATTTACAGAGTTATCAAAATACTCATACTCATATCCTTATGCATCATGTTAAAATCGTATCTGAATCATTTGAAATCCTAATGGTCCTGAAGGATCAACTCATTAAAATTGTGGAAAATTGAATGTATAAGCCAGAGTTCTAGTAGGAATAGACCACCTCCATGACATTTTATCTTACTCCAACCATTAAACTAATTAATTCCATCACAATTTCCTTACCCATCTCTATCCATATTTTTCGAAAAGAGGCACTTCAGGTTCATATTCTCTACACAATGGGTGTCATTGTCTGCTTTGAGCCAAATGGAAAGAATATCCTTAGTGCTTATCTACAGATTAAGGATTAACTGCAGAAGGAAGGGTGGTTAAAATTATTTGATAAATTCAAAGGCTATGATATTGAAGTGACTAGGGAATTTTATAGAGCATTTGACAATGTGGAGGCAAATATAGGCGACATAAAGGCTGAAAATTATGGAGTCCTTTATAGTGGAGGCTACAAAACTTCCTCACCATGGTGAAAGCTAGTTCACAAGTCAAAGGCTTAAAGATGAGCATTGGAAAATATTCCTACATGATCCAAACATGGACACATTGACCTTCAAGAAGAGAATTTTGGTCACAATGATCAAATTCAAATGGAGGAGCCTATTTATTGTACTCTAGGATTTCCTCACTTGTGAAGGTAGGTACAAAACCCTTCTTTTCTACCATGCAAGGTTGTTAATGAACTTTGTTAAAGGAAAAAATTTAAACATTTATTATTATTTGGTGTGGAGCTTGAAGAAAATGGGCTTCAACATACATAGAGATTCTAGAAACATTGATAGGGATTTGTATCACCATGGTTTAGTGAAAATCCTTATTGAAGCACATTTGAAGTCTATTGGTGATAATTGGAAATAATTTTTAGTAAGGAGTCATTTCAGAGAAATCTCAAAAGAAAAAGAACCACCGAAAATAAAAAATAGTCGAAGAACATCTCAAAACCATAAGCCTAAAGTTTCCATAGAAGAATATGAGGGTTTGATAGTAATGAAACTGAACAAACGAAATTTTCACTAGAGGAAATAGAGGATGGTACTCCACTCAGTCAATTTTTGGGAAAAGTTAAACAAAAAAATAAGAAGAAAGATGTTAGAACAAAGAAATATGGCCAAAATACTGAGCAACCTAAGGAAGATCTAGAGAAATTATAGAGGCAAGGATAAAGAAGAGAAATATGACAAAGGCAGTGGAATCTGAGCAAAATTTAAGGAGAAGCAATTGACTTTTCAAGCTTTCAAATGAGCCAAGACAACAAAAGTCTCCAGAAACTATTAATCTTGAGGAAGATAATGATGTTGACATAGGAGCAGCAGCAAAGTCCTCATTCTATTAGAGTCCAACAAGAAAGAATCCCGAAATTGATCCAACCCAACAATAATTCTATGAATACTTGGATAATTTGGAAAAAAAAGTGCAGAAGAAGGTAAAATCTCAAATTTCATATTTTTGCGATTGTTATCATGTTTCAAATAGTTCTCCGCATCCATCGCATTCATGATAGTTTAATGATTGATGTTCCTAACCCACAATTGTGGTTCATCTTCAAGATACAAAGAAATATGGAAATGTAGTCAAACCATGGGTTATAATAAATAGGAAAAAAATAGGTTGGAAAGTGGCCAACAAAGAAACCCTAAAGGAGAAGAGAAAGGTTTTTATTAATATATTAAAAGATGTGTTATGTAATATGGTTTATATATGTAATGATATTAACAAAATTAGTAAGGGTTATATAAATATATTTATGCATTAATATTAATAATAAATACATATTAACTATGGTGCTTTTTTAAGTGATAATTACTTATGATGAATAATATATTTGCTATTGTTTTTAATTCAACATGGTTTGGTTTAAATAATATAGGAAATAATACTAATTAATGAGACTAAAGGGAAGTAACATTAATTAATGAGACTTATGAGGTGGGGGTTTGGGAAGATTTTAATTTATATGTTAAAGAAGGAATCCAATTTTCACTTATATTCCATCCTTCATCTCTATTTAGGTTTTTTGGATGTTTATTAATCCCTAAGGCCTCCCTAGAAGTAGTGATCAATTTTAGAAATGATGTGAGTTTTTTCGATGAAAATTTGATGTTTGTTATTTTCAGAATGCTCTGCCAGTTTAGAGTTTTTAGAACGATTATGTTTTATGTCAGGTGTATGTTCTTAGATTCTAGTATTGATAGATCGATCAGTTTCCCCCACATATGGAATTCCACAAGAACAAGGAATTAAATAAACACCTTTTTGGAATTTAGGGTCAATGGGATCTTTAATAGAATTGAGAAAAATGTGGATGGTATTTAAAGGTTTGAAGGTGGTTCTAATGTTATTTCTTTTTAGGATGTGGGAAATTTTGTCGGTGGTCCCAAGAATGTATGGAAGATTCACCTTTCCAACAAAGTCATCCAAATTTTTATTTATTTTTATGATTAGTTCCTTTGTTTTCCTTTAGTATCATCATGTATGTCTTTAATGCCATATTCAATGTGTCAAAGGATGTATTCTTCATGGATTTTACAAGGAGTCATGGAAAAATTCAATCCATTATTTAATAGATTGATTATGAGATAATTTAATTGGAGGTCATATATATTGATAACAAAACTATTAAGAGGGCCAACGTTATTCGAAGGGGAGGGATTATGTGCTATGTTTAATGAATTGTGAGGATGGGGTTCGATGAAATGGTTAAAGGAAGGGGCGTTTTTTCAATAAGGGAAAGAGCATCATTGATATTAAGTAAAGGAGACCAAATCAAAAGATTAGGAGAAGGTGTTCAATAGTTCTGATGGTCGTTGCTTGCAGTAATACGATGATGGTTGATAAGAGCGTGAGTGGCCTGGGGATAAGTTTATACCATCAAGGAGGGTGGATAATGGTTATTAATTTCATTATGAGGCAATGTTACAAAAATATTTCCAGAATGCATTGTTAATGGAGAGGGGTCATAAATTACCTCAACGTTGTCATTGGAATTAACTATAATAATGATCGCAGTTTCGTTGTTTGTAGAATTATTAATATGTTGATGGTTTTTAATGTCTTCAGGAGGTGAAATGACATTCAAATTTCCAGAACGCGTTGCTAATGGAGAGGGGTCATAAGTTACTTCAACGCTTGAGTTAACTAGTGCAATTAAAATTTTTAATTATTGTAGTTTTGTTGTATGTCCAATTATTAATTTTTTGATGGTATTTTCTTGTAGTGAGAGAATGGAAATTATTTCCAAATTTTCTAGTTAATGGAGAGGTGTTAAGACTTGTCTTAGTGTTGTAAATTGAGTTAACCAATTCAATTGTATTTTTAATTTTTGAATTTTTGTTGTTAGTAGAATTTGTGTTTAATTTAGGAGAGGAATTTTCTGAATTCATCACATGAAGATTAATCAAATTATTGCAGATTGAATGTTGGTTGATAATAGAATTAAAAAATATTTTTCAAGAAGAATTGATTCTGGATTTCAATGAGGTATCATTGTTCAACGAATTATAGGAAGAGGTTTCAAAGCTCAAATCATGGGGAGAGAAATTATTTATTTTTCTTCAGGAGAAAGGAAAAACATTGTTTTATTAAAACAATGCATTTCCATATACATTTTCTACAAGAATAAGTATTGTTCATGCTGTTCATGTCCAGGATTGGCCTGATATCAAATCATCATGTGCCTTCCTCCATAGTCGGAGAGCATCAAAAAACATAAAGTTCAATAAAATATGTTTCAAAACATGACCCATATATTTACAGTCCTTCTTGTATCACCAAAGAGCATGAGGTAACATATAAATTACTTCTGAGCCTGTCATTAGTCCGACCCAAAAAAATACCATGGCATATCCTTCATATTGTTACAGACCCTCTGGATCTGTTGGTGATGTACATGCACAAAAAGGTATGGAAGATAATGGAAACCTCCTGTTAGACAAAAAATGATTAATATAGTCAACCATCCAAAAGAAATAATACATATATAATGATCATGAGACTAACAGAAGTAAGGGTAAAACATAAGCATACAATCCAGAAGGGGAGAAGAGTAAGCTGGCTCGCTTGCCGATGATCAGAATAGTCCCATAGGGTGCAACAAGGTCTTTCTTTGAGAGGGTGTCAGCCCTCATATTGTTTTCTCTATAGATATGCTGCATCGAATATAATTGGAATTTTGTCAATAAACACTTCACACACTCAATCCACCCATTCAGGTTTTGACAGTGCATCCTACTAATGCCGGAGATACCATCAATAGTAAATTTCGAGTCACCATATATGTGTATAGAAGAAAAATTAAGATGATAAGAAATCATGATCCCACTCCACAAAGCCATGAGCTCAGCCTTATTTTTGGATCCCAGTCCACCGTTCCAACAAATATGAAAACGTTCTGCCTCCATAAGATTAATCAAAGCCCCGCAGCCACATACACCATCCCTTTGCACCCCATAAAAATATATCGCTGGAAGGGAAATTTGGTGAGGGAAATTTAAGATAGATAGGTCTACTAAGGCTCGTGATGGTATTTAACAATCCCCCATCCATTGCATAATATTTCCATAAATCATTGAGAGGTTGATACGAATACCTGGAAAAATTAAGTGATTCAGGGCACACCATATCTCCCAGAAAACATAAAAAGGCAGTGGTTTATAATTTCCTTTTGTAGGCCCCATACTATGATAGTCTGAATGCAATCAACAAGCCTCCAACTCGGATCCCCAGAAGAACTGTAAATAGCCACCAAATACTGAGAGAAAAGGTACAATAAAATAACAAGTGCATAATAGTCTCCTCATACATATGACATAGCGAGTATCTCCCCGGCCCCTGATATCCCCATTTTATAAGAGAATGCCATGTAAGAAATTTATTTTTCCACAGAAGCCATCCAAATAGAAAAATATTAGTACGAATATTCGAGTGCCACATCTGTTGAAAAGGTGACAGAGTACAATCTGTGATCTGCTCCTTGATGTTATACAAATATAAGTCCTTAACCTGTGTGAAACCATCATGATAATGTCCGCCCCATATCATTTTATCCCCTTCTCCTATGAAGGACAAGCCCATAAATTGTAACATTCCTTTAAATCTTTCCCATGCACTAGCCTCCTGTCCCTACAGCCCCAACATCTCTGCAAGTTTCCAGATCGGTGCCCCTAAATTCCAGCTTAAAATAAGGTGAGATAAGTAAAAAATACCTCTTTGGTTTAATCTGTGCAATAATTGGGGGTCAATACAGATAGCGACATTCATTCCCAAGAACCTGTCGATACCCAGCATAATATTCAACCCATTCCCGATGTGCCAAACTAGCCTCTGTCCCAGCGAAAGCATAACTTTTGCGAAACTGCGCCAAATCTTAGAAGCTTTATTTTCTGTCCAGGTGCAGCCCCAATACAATGTGAGGAAAGGATCGCCCACAATATATTTGTTATAAATATTCCATGACCAAACCCCGTTTCCATTCAAAGCGCGCCACAAAGAATTTATGAGAAGTGCATTAGTGAAAAAACGCAGATTTAATAGGCCCCAACCCCCATATTTCTTCGGCATTAAGATATGTTCCAATTTGCATACGTGATTTTTTTTGCAATTTGTAGCTCCTACCCATATAAACTGTGATATAATGGCATTGATTTTTTCAACAATACAAACCGAGAGATAATACAAATGAGTTCAGTAAACAACAAATTGGGATAATACTGCTTGGACCATAATGTATCTTCCCCCAAGTGTAAGCCACTTGTTTGTCCACTGCATGATCTTATTTCTGAATTTTTCTATCAACCAAAGCCAATCCTTGTTCTTATAAGCACATGGTTTTATTCTAAAACCAATATAGGTGAGCCCCATCATGATATGATTCTTTTGAACACCCAAGAAACCATAAATGAAATTAATTTCGTCCATATCACCCAGGTCATATATTAAGATGTATTTTTCTCTATTAATGCACAATCCAGTAGCAACTCCAAACTGGATGAGCATAAAGTGCAGATAAAACCATTGATTCCTAATTAGTTTTCCAAAGACCAAAAAATCATCCACAAAAGAGAGTGTGTAATGCATACCGTAGGGAAGAACGATAGGCCTTCAAAATAACCAACACTTTTTGCCATCCTCATCAAATTACTAAAGCCATCCATTATGAGGATAAAAGTGAGCGGAGACAGTGCATATACTTGCCTGAGACCTCTCTTAGTCATGAATAAATCTAACAGCAGACCATTTATAAAGACAGTGTATCTTACTAAACATATACATGCCATAATCCATCTAATAGATGACATAGATAATCCCACCTTGAGGAGAATAAGTCTAATAAAAGACCAGACAACTGAGTCATATTCCTTGTGGATATCGATATTTATAATAAGAGCCTCCTTTTTATATTCATGAATCGTGTGCATTGCTTCCTATGCAGTGGCCATTGCATTGTGTATAGACCTACCTTTTAAAAACCCATATTGTTCTTCAGATATGAATGAAGATAAAACCCCACAGATTCTGTTTGCGATGATTTTTTAGGTAATATTGTACACCACATTACATAATGAAATAGGTATAAAATTAACAATTTTTTTAGGATCAGATGATTTAGGAATCATAGCCAGGAAGATAGAGTTCATTTCCCCTAGTACAAACCCCAATACACGGACCTGTTCAACCACCGCATGTAATTCATCCTCCACAAATTCATAGAAATGTAGATAAAATTCAGTCGGCCAGCCATCTGGCATCAGGCTTTTATCATGAGCGAACGATTTAAGTACAACTTCTATCTCCCCTTTAGTAACTTCCTTCTCCATGATATCATTTGCATCTTTATCAAACATACGAGGCATGTGCTCGAGTACCCACAATTGGTAGTGATGATCAATCTCCAAATTTGCTTTATAAAAATCGGAAAAGTGTTTGTACACCTCCTGTTTTATATCTTTTGTAGAATGTTTTATTGATCCATCCACAGCCTGTATCCTCCATATTGTGTTCTTATTTCTACTTCCATTTGCACACTTGTGGAAGAATTTTGTATTCAAATCGCCCTCCTTCAACCATTGGATTATACTTTTGAGCTTCCATGATGTTTCCTGTATTTTTAGTATTTCCAATTTTCATGCTTCAAGCTTATCAAGGGTAGTATATACTTGAGAGTCTGGGGGATCATGCATCGTATCCTTATAAATATGAGATACTTTACCTTCAATACTTAGTAAATCCATTTTTAAAGCCTTTATTTTCCCCCGTTCCCATTTCTTTACTATGGTCTTCAACCGTCTAATCTTGCCCGCAAAATTTTCCCAACCCATTAATCCATCACGTGGATTGTCCATCCTCCAGAAATCAGTCACCAACTTATTAAAAGTGGGATCCAGTAACCATACGCGGTTAAATTTAAAGGGCATCCCGACAGTAATTGGTTCACGGCGCCATGATAAAATAATGGCCATGTGATCTAATAGAGAAGATGAAATCACATGAGATCTCATATTTCCAGGATCTGCAATAGAGATGCCTTAATCATAGTGCGGTCTAACCACTTACCAATGAAATCAGGTCCTTGGCATCAGTTTTTCCAGGTCGGAACCATTGGAGAGGGCCTTACATCGATCAATCCAGAATCATAGAATATTTTCCCAATTTTATCTGCAAGAGGATCAATATGGGCCTTCACCCCCCATGATTCGTTGACAACCATTGTCGAATTATAGTCACCCAGCACCATGAGATTTGTAATGTTTAATATCCCAGATTGTTTCATCCTCTCCTAGAAGACAACTTGATTTTGGCAAGGGGCATATAGATTTATAAGAGATATCTGTTTAGAAACCCCCCTGAATGATCCATATATAAAAATTCCTCCGAAAAATTTATATGCCTTAAGATTCACCAATAAAGGGTTCCATATTACCAGCATTCCACCCGCCCGACCAATGTCATCCACACCCATAGCAAGACAACTAGGAATAACATAGAGATCTAACACAGAGTTTCTTGAAAATAGACCACAGAAGGTTGAACTTCAGAAAGCATCTCATGAAGGCATAAAATCTTTGAGGGGTCGCCCATCCCCCTTATGTTAAGAGAAAAAATAGAATTCATTTAGGCACACCATCAGGGCTACTTGCTCTAAGGGCCTGAAAATATTCATTTGTAGAAATAGGAACATCCCTCAGGTCATATAACCCCCCCTGGAATAAATATTTGATCTTAAGACGACCTCTAAAATGCCTGGAACCCGACTTTGATGTTTTCCTAACCGTGATGTTTGATACAGAGACAGGGGAGATGGAAGGTTGTGGTTCCGGTGGGGCCTTTTCAAAAACTGTGAGAGCATCCAAATCAAGCAACGAGTTCCACAATATGGAATCAAGATCATTACCAATAGTATTCTTTGGAGAATCATGTATATCCACCCGTTCCGGATCATGAGATGAGTGTGGGGAAGCCCACTTGAGCAGAGGCATCGAGGGGGAGACAACTAGAGACTTAGTGAGGTGCAGGATGGAGGGATGATCATCATGTTTATCAGAGAAACATGTACCATGAGGGTCATCAATAAGGCTGAATAGTTGGGGGGAGAGAGGTTTATATGACGACGGGGTAATAACATCATCATTGCGAGGTGTAACAGTATAAATAGGTGTAGAATGACACAAGGAAGGTGGATTTTTTACAACACCCTTATCAGTGGAGACATACATATCACTTTCAAAAGAAGAAGGATTAGACTTACCGGAAATTTTTGTGCCGGTAGGATGTAAAGATGCCTTCCCTCGATTTCGACCATAGGAATGGTTCCCGCACCGTCCCATCTTTCTATGCCTTAAAGGACAAAGCCTCTGTAGATGTCCAGTATGGTGACATATGAGGCAACGAAATGGCACTCCCCAATAATCCACCCTTTGACAGTGTATGCGTTGCCCCCATATCAAGTTGACATCACCTGACAGCCCCCCATGAAAGGATACTTCAACAAGAATCCATGCAATACATTTATCAGATGTACCAATGCATCGTGGATCAATGTGCTTTGTCTTTCCAATGGAGTTCCCAATAGCCCTAAGGGCTTTAATTGTCCAGAACTCAAGAGGTAAACCGGGTAGCTTCACCCATACCATCTTGCTCTTTGGAGCCTTAATAACCGGATTAAACCCCAGAAACCATGGCAAAAGCTGCATGAAACTTCTACTCCTTACCTAGGTGGGAGAGAATTTATTATGCTGAAAGAGTTTACAAATTTTTGAGATTGTTTTTTACAAGTTAATTATTCAATTCTGAGAGCCTTTGGAGGAGAGGCAACATCAATTTTTGACCATAATATATGATTAATTTGGTTGAAAAATGTAATGTGTAAATTAAATGCTTTCCGAGACAAAAAAATCAAGTTCAAATCAAGTTCATTTGATTTCACTAGGTAGAAGTGCGATGCTCACTCTACTAAAAATATTATTATTTTTATGATTTCTCGGGGAGTGATTGATTTTGGCAAAGGTAGGAATGATATAATAATATCTGCATCATTTCAGAAAGGTGAGATCAATTTTATACAAGTAATATAATTCGTTCTAATGTGAAAATTTATTTTATTTTATTCCTCCCTCATAATCTAATTCGTTCTACTGTGTAAATTTCTATTATTTTATTCCTTTCGCGTATGTTGATGATTTCGGAATTTTGATTTATGTGATTGTTGTCATGTTTCAAATAGCTTTCCAGATCCATCGCATTCATGGTAGTTTAATGATCAACCTTTCAAACCCACAATTGTGGTTTATCTTTAGGATACAAATAAATATGGAAAATTTACCAAACCATGGGTTATAATAAATAAGAAAAAATTAGGTTGAAAAATGATCGATAAAGAAGCCCTAAAGGAGAAGAGAAAGGTTATTATTAATATATTAAAATATATTTTATGTAATAGGGTTTATATATGTAATGATATTAATAAGGGTTATATAAATATATTTATGTATTAATATTAATAATAAATAAGCAAAGAAAAAGACTCCTTGATCTTATTCATCTATCACATCAAGATTTCAAGTGGACACAGTGGTTAGATTTTGAAAATACCACTTTTAGATATCGGATCTGCCATCAAACAACGCACTTACAGAACACATGTAAACAAGAAAAGAAAATGACAAAGAAAAGATTGCCAAAGCAAAAAGGATGGCAATTCCCAAATCCTCCATCTTCTAATGATGAGGATGAAGAAATGAATGAGATATTTAAAAATATAGAGACACAAAATCTATAAGATCCTCAAAAGGAGGGAGAAGAGAACTAGAAGGATCATAATAAACATGAAGAGATTCCCAACAACTCGGCAGTGACTTTGAATCTTGAGAACCAACATGAGGAAAAGAGCAACAATCAAGGAATATGTGGAACTAAGCGTTCTGATGTTTCTGAGAGTTCAGATTCAGATAAAAAAGCCTCGAACTTTCCAAGAAATAATGAGTTGGCAATTTTTACAAATACTCCATCAATTTGGGTTTGGAAAAAAGTTCAAAATAAAAAAGGCAAAAAAGAGAAAACCAACTTATCTGGTCAATTATAATAATATATTTTTATTTTTTTGGTAGCCTAGCTACTTTGCGTGCTTAATGCACCCTTCACCTATCCCTTGGGGCATTTCTTGAATGCACTTTGTGCATCTAATTAATGTAAATTTTTAATTTTTTTAATAGAAAGTTGCTGATTTTTCGAAAAAAAGAAAAGAAATAAATATTAATTATGATGTTTTTTTAAAGTGATAATTATTTATGATGATTACTATATTTATTATTTTTTTTAATTCGGTATGATTTGGCTTAAATAATCTAGGAAATAATACTAATTAATGAGGCTACAGGAAAATAATATTAATTAATGATAATTACGGGGAGTGGGTTTGGGAAGATGTTAATTTAGATGTTAAAGCAGGAATCTAATTTTCACCTATATTCCATCCTTCATCCCTATTTAGGTTTTTAATATGTTTATTAATCTCGAAGGCTTCCCTAAATTTTCTATGGAAGTAGTGATCAATTTTAGCAATGATGCAAGTTCTTTCGATGCATATTCGATGTTGGTTTTTTTCAGAATGCTCTACCAGTGCACAGTGTTTAGAATGATTATATTGTATGTCAAATATATGTTCTTGGATTCTATTATTGATAGATCAACCAGATTCCCCCAAAGACGGAATTTCGTATGAACACAGAATTACATAAACAACTTTATGGCATTTAGGGTCAATGGGATCTTAAATAGAATTGAGACAAATGTAGATGGTATTAAAAGTTTTGAAGGTGGTTCTAATGCTATTTCTTCTTAGGATGCGCGAAATTTTGTCGGAGGCAATTTCTTTGTATCCTAAAGATGAAACACAGTTGTGGGTTCGAAACGTCGATCATCAAACTGTCATGATTGCGATGGATCCAAAAAACCATTTAAAATAAGGTAAAATCTCCTGAGGTTACTCAATTTCATGAATATGTTTCATATGATGATGTTCCTATCGTTAATTCTAATGCCCATATTACTACTTCTCAAGAAGAACAAGATATTGTTCATACACTCAAATAAGACATTTATTAATTAGAGGTATTAAGGATACACATAAGAGAAGAAAATGAAATGGTCAAGATACAAAATGAACTTTTGAAGGCATAAAATGACACTATGCTGTTAAGGATGTGCTACTGGTACAAATAGAACAAATATTTCAACGCAAATAACAAAGTTCTTAGAAATAAGATTAACGAGCTACAAGGAAAAATTATCATGAGAAAACCCAGATGGTCAATCAATGTAAAAACCAGAAGGACATCAACCAATATGGATGTGCTAATTAAAGCCTCAAAAGTGACACAATAACAATGATATTTCTTTAATTTTGACATTTTAATGCACGAGGACATGCAACATCTTCAACGTGTGGGAATGTTGAAATACTGAATTGTTCTCCTTTTTTAAAACATTTTTACCACTACTTTCATATTTTCATAGTAATTTTGCTATATTTCCAAGTTACCAGGTCATTTCCGTCATGCTCAGACACATTAAAAGGTATTATTTATTCATGGCTTATAATTTGTAGTTTCTTTGTGAAAATTAATGAAAAAATTCCTATAGCTACCAAGATGAACAAATTCTGTAGGTAACTAGAAATTCTGCAACTCGGTCTGCGAGGTCCCTATAATACTAGTGTATACCATTATTTTTATTGTTAGTGTAGCCCCCTTATTATTATTGTTGTGCCCATGTAGTCCCCATTTTTGTATTTTTGTACCCCATATAAGCCCACTATTGTTATTTTTGTGCCCTTACATTGTTAGTATTATGTCGGCTAGGATTATATTGTGACCCCTTGGACTCCTATATATAGAAAGGAGGTTTTTTCATTTGTATGATCCAATAATTTTTCATTTACGTAATATAAAGGAGTTTCCCCCCTCGAAGAGGCTGATTCCTAAGTCGTTGATCTATCTTTTCTTCTATATTGTGAGCCGGTTTCATAACATTTGGTATAAGAGCTTTGGATTATAGGGTTTCGCTCGTACAAACAGGACATCGTGGAATTTTCACTATAACATTTTTTATACAAAGGTTCAAAACTTAAAAAAAAACCCATTGGATCTGAAATCTTGAGGAACGTCGTATAAAATTTTAAGATCTTGGTTCACCATATTTTCGGAGATATGATATGTGGAAGTTAGGGTTTTTGCAGGCTCCGGAATTTCATCTCAAACAGGTGACTGAGGGAAAATCATCATAACTTTCATTTCAGGCATCAGATTGGAATTCTGTAAAAATTAGCTGAAAGTGCACAAACTGTAGTTTCTTTTGTATCAATTTCAGAGCCAAAGGTCGAAACAGTGACATGTGGCACGTCATAAAAGTTCGCTCTAATGAACCAGCCCATAATTAGGACATTGTGGGAGATCACACATAACTTGGTCTTGAAGAATCCAAGTTAGGTCAAACCCATGGCATTGGAAAGAAGACTCAGAGGGCTACTACGAGACTGGATTTCAGATATTGAAGATCCAATATCACAGAGATAATTTAGTTTCAATATTGACCTCCTAAAAATAAAGAAAAAGGTGTTTATTTTTTTTTTGAAATTGTATAACTTTTGTTTGAAAAAGCAGTTTGAAGTGATTCCAAGGGAATATTGAAGCATATATATAGGCATTGGATTCTAAAATTCCTCCCAAAAAGAATCCCAGACCCATTAAGTCCTCATAAAAATCTACTGTGACGCATGAAGAGGAATAAGTGCAACATGATATATCAAAAGTACGAGACCAAGTGAAACAAATGTCGCTCATTCTAAAAATGACCAAAAATGAAATGGAAGCTAAAATGGATTGTTTGAAGAAAGGCATGGAAATTAAGATGAATGGCATGGAAGCTAAGATGTATGGTTTGAAGAATGGCATGGAAGCTAATATAGATTGCATGGAGGCTAAGATCGATGGTATAGAAGAAAAACTAAAAGCATACATGGAAGGTTTTAAGGAAGGTTTTAATACGTTGCTACAAGAAATGATTCCTAATGGAGAAAAGGTAGTAGAGGAAACTCATGATGAGCAAAAAATAAAAGTTAATTGTGATTTCATAAAATCTAACGTTGGATTGAGGACCCACCATATTCCAAAGATCGATATGAGGAGGCTTATGATGGCAATGATCCCTACAGATGGAGAAATATTTTGATCTCCATAATGTGAAAAACACACAAAAGGTACGTATTGCAACTTTATATTTACAACACAATACATTTGTATGGTATCGATGACTTTTCTCTTGTAAACAAATTATCACTTGGTAAATTTTTACGGAGGAAATGATAGCACATCATGAGGATACAAAGAGCAACACATTTTTTAGCCAATTGATAAATATCAAACAAAAGGGTTCAAAGGTGGAGCACATTGAGGACTTCCAAAAATTGAATATAAGGGTAAATGATATTCCAGAGGAATACACGATTGATGCCTTCATAGGGACTTTCAAGGATAACATACAACATGAGGTTTGGCTTTGGGAACCTGATTCATTGGAGAAGGCATTCAGGTTGGCATGAAAAATTGAAAGCAAAATTATGGTGACAAGGAAGCCTACCACTCACAACTATAAATATGGAAGTGTTGCTACTCCTAGACTTCCATAATCTACAAGGTTGACACCACAAAAATTGGAGGGAAAACGAGAAAAATGGCTTTGCTACATTCGTAATAGAAAATACACTAAAGGTCATAAGTGTGATGAGAAGAAATTATTTTACATATATTTTGAAGAGGAGGAATAAACTGAACAAGAAACTTCAAAAGAAGAGGATATACACTAGGAACCAACCCTAGAGAAAGAAGAAATGAATCCGAACATATCTTGTAATGCATTGGAAAGAATTACCACTCCTCAAACTCTCAAGATAGAAGGAAATATCAAGAAGAAATATGTAATAGTTTGATTGATTCGAGTAGTACCCATAATTTCATTCATTGTAAGGTAGCCAAGGAATTGGATTGCTTTCTATACCCAACACCAAAGTGTCAAGTGATGGTTGAAAATGGAGGAACTATAAATTTCTCTAGAAAGTGCCATAATATCAATTTAAGCATGGGGGAATATGTATTTATTAGTCCATTGCTCTCCATTCCAATGGGTGGTGTTGATGTTGTACTAGGAGTACAATGGTTACAATATTTGGGGACGGTAACTTTTAATTTTCAAGAAATTTTCTTGAAATTTTTTTTAGAAGGAAAGGAAGTTGAATTACGAGGTATCACAGGGAAACCGGGAAATATAAAAATCTCTAATTTCGTGAAAAATCTTCTGAAGAAAGAACAATGAGGCATAATTGCACAATTATGCTCATAGAGGTTCAAACATCAAAATAATCTATTCTATAGATTTATTAAAAGTCTTGGGCAGTCATTCCAAGGTGTTTGAAATTACCAAAGGACTCCCACCTCTTCGTGATCATGATCATGCTATTCATTTGATTCCAAGAAGTGTTCCTCCAAACATCAGGCCTTACAGATATCCTTATGCCCAAAAGAGTGAGATTTAACGTATGGTTGCAGAAATGCTAGAGGCTAGTATAATTCAACCTAGTCAAATTTATTTCTCTGCTCCAGTGGTAATGGTACACAATAAGCCTATGGATCGTGTCGTATGTGTCCAGATTATAGGGATCTCAACAAGCTCACTATTAAATATAAATTTCACATCCTCGTCATTGATGAATTATTAGATGAATTACATGGAACAATTTACTTCACCAAGCTATATCTTCGTTCTGGATATCATCAAATTAGAGTGAAGACTGCAAACATTTTGAAAATAACATTCAGAACTCATGAGGGTCATTATGACTTTTTGGTCATGCATTTTGACCTTACTAATGCACCTTCCATATTTTAAGGTTTGATGAATTCCATTTTCAAACCCTTCCTTAGAAAATTTGTGTTAGTATTTTTTGATGATATACTAATTTACAACAAGTCTTGGAAGGATCATGTTCAACATGTTGACATGGTGCTCAAACTATTGGAGGAGAAATATTATATGCAAAAACCTCCAAATGTTTCTTTGGAGTGCAGGAGGTGGAATATTTGGGCCATATTTTATCTCATGAGGGTGTTAAGGTAGACCCTAACAAGATTAAATCCATTAAGGAATGTAAAATCCCTACAACCATAAAGCATATTTGAGGATTTATGGGGTTAACTGGGTATTATTGCAAGTTTGTTAATAATTGTGGGATAATATCGACACATTTAACATCATTACTGAAGAAATATGCATTTTCTTGGACTCCAGAAGCAACTAAGGCCTTTGAACATCTTAAAGAGGCAATGTGCCAAGCATCAGTCTTAACTACGCCAAACTTCACAAAAACCTTCATTGTGGGATGTGATGCCTTGGGAAATGGAATTGGCACGGTTTTAATTCAAGAAGGGAGACCCATTAATTTTAAAAGTCGTCCAATCAAAGAAAAGTATTTACTGAAACCTATTTATGAGAAGGAATTGTTGGCAATACTACATGCACTAAAGTAATGGTGACCTTACCTAATGGGAAGACACTTCAAGGTAAAAACGGATCATGAAAGTCTTAAATAATTTTTGGAACAAATATGATCTTCAGAAGAGCAACAAAAATGGGTCACAAAGATGTTGGGTTATGACTTTGAAATCATCTACAAAAAAGGGAAGAAAAATGTTGTTGCAAATGCACTGTCAAGAAAGGATGAGGATGTGGAAGCATTGCTTTGTGCCATTTCTATTATCCAACATGAGTGGATAACCAAAGAAAGGGATGAATGGAAGAATGATGAAGAGGTGTGGAAACTCATTCAAAAGTTGGAGCAAGATCCCAGTACATCTAAAACATTTAGCTGGAAAAATGATTCATTATGGTACAAAGATCGCTTATATCTTTGTAAGAATTCCCAAATCAAACATAATATTCTTTTGGAATCGCACACCTCTCCCTTAGGAGGGCACTAAGTATTTTTAAAAACTTACCACAGGGTCAAGAAATAATTTTTTTGGGATGGAATTAAATCTGATATTCAAAATTTTGTGGCAGAATGTTGGTTTTCCAACAATATAAAGTTGACACAATTAAGATCCCAGGTCTTTTATAACCTTTATCCATTCCAAGTCAATGTTGGGAGGAGGTTTCCATGGATTTTATCACAGGTTTACCCAAGTCCAAAGGAAAAACTGTCGTCATGGTGGTATTTGATAGAATTACCAAGTTTGCACACTTTTGTGCATTATCTCATACATTTAAATCCAGTACAATTGCTACTGCATTTATGGAAACAATTCAAAAGCTGCATGGAAACCCAAAGATTATTGTAAGCGGCTGAGATCCCTTTTTTACAGGAATTTTTTGGAAATAATTATTTTCTTGTTTGGGTACTCAATTAGCTCATAGCTCACCATATCATCCTCAATCTGATGGGAAAACTAAAATAGTGAACAAATGTTTGGAAGGATATCTTCTCTGATTTGTATCTGATAAACAAACACAATGGGTAAAGTGGTTACCTTTGGCTGAATGGTGGCATAACACTTCTTTCCCTACTGCAGAAAAAATGACCCCATTTATGGCACTTTATGGATATCATCCACCTTACAGCACATCATATTTAAGAGAAAATTCTAAGGTTCAAGTAGTGGAAGATCACATCGAGCATCAACAACAAGTTCTCCAACTCTTAAAGGATAACCTCACCATGGCGCAGAATCGAATGAAGCAACAGGAATATCAACATCACAGTGAAAGAAGTTTTGATGTAGGTGACTGGGTATTTTTACGGCTATAACCATACAAACAAATGTCCCTCAAGTAAGCTAAGAAGGATAATAAATTATCACCAAAGTATTATGGTCTTTACAAGGTGTTGCAAAAGATTGGTACTTTGGCATACAATTGGAGCTTCCTGCATCTTCCTGAGTGCACCCTGTTTTCCATGTTTCATGCTTAAGGAAGGTTATAGGTGACAAGCTCCCAGTTCAAACAATATTGCCAGAACTTGATGAGGAAGGAAAAATCATATTGGAACCTGAAGTATTCATAGAAACAAGAAATCAACATCGACGAAACCGTTCAATTTCAGAGTATCTCATCAAGTGGAAGAACTTACCCATTGAAGGTTCGACATCAGAGGATGAGAATTTCATACAGAAGCATCGAAAACTACTCAAGCGTTGAGGAAAACACTTTTTTGAAGGAGAGGGGCATGCTAGGTCCCTATAATACTAGTGTATACCCTTATTGTTATTGCTAGTGTAGCCCCCTTATTATTATTTTTGTGCCCATGTAGTCCCATTTTTGTTATTATTGTGCCCCATAGAAACCCAATATTGTTATTGTTGCGCCCTTACATTGCTATTGTTATGTCGGTTAGGATTATATTGTGACCCCTTGGACTCCTATATATAGAAAGAAGTTTTTGTCATTTGTATGATCCAAGAATTGTTCGTTTATGTAATGTAAAGGAGGTTGCCCCCTTGAAGAGGCTAATTTCTAAGTCGTTGATCTATCTTCTCTTCTTTTTTGTGAGCTGGTTTCATAACACAATCCATGGTTAGATAGGTTTCCCTGACCCATAAGGTGAAGAAGAGATATGGATATATGCCAAATGTTGAGTATATGGATAACCACCTATTGCTCCTACCTGGAAGATCACATAGCATGAGAAATTGGCTAGTCAAACTAAAAGTCAAATTTGGTTCCAAGAGTCTATCCTCTTGTAGAGTTTAAAGGAGATCAACGTTATCAACAAGTGAGTGTGGAATTGAATGAGAAAATCTTGGATCTAAATCATAGGATGTGTTCAAACAAAGTCTTCTCATGATTTCCTTTTATCGTAGCAAATCATGAGAAGCATGTTTCCTATTGTCATTTGAAAACTGATTTCTTGACTCGAATATATTCGAAGCTATTAGATTAGAGTATTATAAATTGCTTTTCAAGAAAATAAAATAATAAGTTTTGATATAGTTAGTAATTGTTGCTCATATTTAAAGCTCTATTTTAATATAATCACTCTGTTATTCACTATATTGCGATTGTATTTGTGATTTAACTTACTGATCTGGGTTCAACCACACTCAAGCTCGATAGGAGGGCCCCCTGAAGGGTTTGCGAGCCTGCATTTCTATTTCATTTCTTTTTCCAAGCATTAGTTTGATTCTGAATTATTTTATTTTCTTTATTTCACTCTGTCAAGCACTAGTTTCATCATTGGTTTATTTCTCTATGTAGTTGGTTGAACACTCACAATCAAAATTAAAAACACAAAAATATTTTCTTAATTAGTTTATTGCCTTGAAATTTTTGCTTAGTCGCAAATTTAAGATGATGTTCAGATTGTCTCTATTCATAGAAAGCACACATTAGTAATCTACAAGATTTGTAGTCTAGATTTGAATCATTGCTTTCAATCTCATTTAAATTATGTTAGATTTATTCATTATGTTCCTAGAATAGAGTTAATTCCAAAATAACTTAGAATAGTTTCATTTACAGTCAAGAGTAGAATAGATTTATCTCAAGTCAATTAGCATAGACTTTTGATTTGGTTTCTTAGAATTAGTTTTCAATTTTGTCAATTAAAATAGTCTTTCAATTCAGTTTAGTAACATAATCTTTTCATTCTGCAAGATAAAATAGATTTACAACTCTTTCTCTCAGATTAATTTTTTAATTCACTGCCTTTATATTTAAACAAAACTTGGAGAAAGAACATGTGTTTATACTCTATGAGGGAAGGTCTTGAATAGATTAGATTTACAATTTGCATTTGAATTTGATAGACTAGAATTTAATATGTTGATAAAAAATAAACCTCCTAACATATATTGTGTACATACACTTCATAAGAATACAATCCTCGAGTTTGACAATTTAATGACATAATTTAACTATCAATTAAATTACCCAACAATAAAACCAAAAATATATTCCATAAAATACACAACAAACATTAAACACATACGAAAAATAAAATTACAGAAATGAAAATTTGTTGACTTGTACGGACCTCTCTAATCCTTGTGAAAACATGGATGCATAGAGTTATACTTTATCCCTGATATTTATAACCTTAAAAAAAAAAACGTCATTTCATATATAATGCCATAATTAGTTAATTCTATCCCAAAATAAATAACTACACAAAACATTGTTGATTTTTTTCTTTTTTATGTAAATCATGTCAAATAAAATACAAGTTTTCCTCAACCAACAATGCAAGTTTTCCTCAACAAACAATCATGCCGATATCTTTAACTATAACTAAGATTTTGAACCATGAAGAACATTGAATTTATTAGAAGTGAGTAAAATTAATCCCAACTAGTCATTTATCACTAATGATAGTTGTGCATAGTTGTGGTGTGTGTAGCATTTAGGAATTTGCAATGACATAGCATTAAGGAATTTGTTATTGACTAGGTAGGTTCATTTTTTTAGAAGAAAATGGGGTATACTCTAAGCCTTAGATTATTACTGTTATGAAAGTATGAAAGGTAACCTACAAGTTTTGGCATGTTAATATATTGTTTCATCTGCTCCTTTATAAGACTTCGTACTTTATAAATAAGAAAACAGGTATTTTGAATTTAATCTCACTATTTAAATGTCATTACATGCAACCAACATGATGACATTCCATCCTCTAGTTGGAATTATATGATTATTCCATATGATAGAGGCATAGTAAACAAAATGGAGATTTAACTTTTGTACCCTGATATATTTTAGATGTTCATATATATCAATTCCATAAAACTACAAAATCTCGTGAGATCCTCAAGGAGCACCGACGGAAAAGAAAGTGGCAGTGAGATCAAACTCAGTACTACCAAAGGTTAGCAATAATTTGAGAGAATTTGAATTCCACCGAAATCATAATAACCTATTCCTCGTAATCAACTCGTCGAATATCATTCATTTAAGTTATACAACCCCATAGAATATAAGAGAACCTGAAATGATTTCTTGCATGAGGTAACAATCAGTGATATTTAATAGAGGAGTGGTATGAAATAGGGTGTTGGAAAAGATTTAAAAAAGTTTGGAAAGAATTGGGGTGTATTTTTTTGTATTTTTAAGGCAGTAGAATCGAAAAACACTTCATTTTGGAATGTGATGTTTTCAAAGAGTTATAGAAATATATTAGCATCTGTTTTTTGGCATTATTGTTTTTTAAATGAAAAGACAATTAGAAAATTAGATCAACTCACTATCAATTTTAATAAGAAAATAATTACGCCGTAAGGCGTTATTATTTCAAAACAACTCTCCTAGTTGCCACTGTGTATAGTTTTGCAACGTTGGATTAAATATTAGACGATTGAAGATTTGTATGCTGTCAGATAATTAGTAGTTAGAAAAACAGTTACCCTACATTAATAGTTAGAGAAAAACTACACAACCAATTCTCAGTTAAACCGGACGCTGACATGCTGAGTGTGGAGAATTTCAAAACAACAATTCCGATTGGAGCACAAAACAATTCGCTTCCTCAAAAACTCGACCAGAAAGAAATTGCAGCCGAGAATAAGTTTGAGAAAGTCCAAATGGTCGCAGCAGTGAATGGATTATGCCTTGTAGAAGCGGTGAGACGGGTGTGAGTTTGGTGAAAATCGAAGTCCTTTCACATCCTCCCTCCACCAATAATGAGCAGAAGCAACAGACCCGATTCACTGTGTTAGATCGTTGTCCTCCTCCTTGAAAAGCACAACTGGCTAAGCTTTCTTCTCCTCTATCCCCTACTTAATAATCTTCATCCAACTTTTTTAATGAAAAGAAGGCATATTATTCCCTTTTCTGGCATCTTCTTTTTTAGTTTTACATCTTCATCTTTGATTATTGGTCGATCACTAGTTCAAGATGAACACATTGCTCATGTTCTTTTATTATTATTATTTCTTCCATCCTCTCACAGGTCGAGGCGCGAGATGAGAAGGTTTTATGTTCATAATTTACTTTCGTATATCTTTTCCTAAGAGGAAGGCACTCTCCTATATCTTTTTCTCAAAGAAAGGCATTGGGAATTTTTAACGGTTTGAGTTGATCAAAGGAAACCATTTTTTTTTCTTCATTACCAAAGCAAGGAATTTTCTTTTTCTTCATTACCAAGGTAGGTTTTCTCTTGTGCTCTATTTATTATAACAAACATTCATAAATTGAGCCTCCATTAAGTAAGTCGCCGCTGTAATAATTAGATTTAGTGTGATTGATCAATGAACTAGGGGAGAGATTGATTATGATTTATATGTTTGGAAGTATTTTTAAGTTTTTTAATTTAACTAGTATTTCATATTGTGTATATCTACACATTTTCACTCTTATATTTTATTGGTAATTTAGTTGTAGTTTAATTTTAATATTTATAAGATTGTAAAAATAGCAAATTCTTTTTCTAAATATTTTTTTTTGTGAAAATTTATATTATAAATTTAAAATTTCACTTTTTATGGCTTGTGAAAATTCATGTTACAAATTTAAAAATTATTTATAAATTAATAATAGTTAAATTTCAAATAAAAGTAGTACTATCATATTTTTTTTATCATCTTTTTTTAGTAAATAGAAAAAGTCTAATTTAAAAATATTGATAAGATTTAATAAATAGAAAAAGTTTAATTTAGAAATATTGATAAACTTTTGTTTTACAATGTGGGGTTTATTATTTTTATTTAGAGAAATAAAATATAGGTTATACATATTTATATGTCTTTTGTTTTTAGTTTTTATTGAAAATTTATTCTTATTTATAGTTATTAATTTAATTTTATTATTAATATAATTCTAAATAATTGAAAATGATACACTATTTGGCATTGCAACAAAATAACATTATTGTGTATTTTTCAAATTCTTTTTAACCTTTTCATTTTTTTTTATAGATCTTTGTTTTCTATTTGCATGTGAGAAAAATATAATTTTTATTTATTTAGGAGAATTTCCTAAGGCAGTCCACTTCTATCAATCAATACAAGGTGTGGAATACGTGGAATACTCCCTTTCAGGCTATTAGATCAAGTAAATATTTTTATATAAGTTTTTTATAATGTTAGTTTTTTTCTTTTTAATGAGTTAGATTGAATTTAGGTTTTGGTGATGATAGAAAGGTTGTAATGTCATGTTTAACATTTTGACTATGTTAAATTACACAAAATTAAAAATAAAAATAAATTAAATAAAAAGATTGACATAATGTAATGATGTCAAAATACAATAAAAAATAAAAAAATAAAATAAAATAATGATAAAATATAAATACAACCCATGGTATTGACCCATAGTATTCATGTGGAATGTAGTTTAGTTTTTATTTATAATAAAATTTATATCATAAAATTAAACTCCACGCAAACCAATTAATTTATATAACATGGATAAAAAACAATATAAAAATGGAAAAAAACTATTTATATATTTAAGAGAAGCTTCCAACCTTACAACAAAACCTAAAAAGGCATAACATTGAATGTATGGAATCCATTTTCCTTGATACACATGAGAAGTGCAATGAAAAATCATGGAATTTGGAAAATGTCATTAAGCTTATCTCATGTTCCATTCATTTAGATATGAAGTATATGGAAGAAGAAAAGTAGGATAATGGATACTTATCAAGAATGTATGATTCTTTAGAAGGAAATGACGTTGATAAGGCTATGGAGGACCAAATAGCATAATTAAAAACAGAAAATAACTCTTCAGAAAAATGGGTTACTCAAGGATTTTGGAATCTAGATGAGCTACATTATCTCACTGATTCAAGCAAGTTCTCAAAAAGAGTGCTCAAAAAGAGACAAACAATAGTGATATATAGACAATTTGATGCAGGCCAAGCCTGCAATAACCGGGATCTTCATAAATAACACATATCAAATATGCTGCTCAACTTTTGCCCAAATCAAAAACACCAATCCCTGGCATTTTCAAAACCATTTCATAAGCATCAAATTGTCAAACAACTCACTATTCAAATGCCTCATAAAACCCATACCAATGTCTTAATTCCCTTGTTCATTTAACCACCATACATATAAGCTTGCAATTAGAATGCCTCTGCAATAATTCCCCAAGTAAACCTCCCATAAATCAAACCCATACTTCAAATGGTAAAACGCAATAATGCTCATTCTTCACTTCCATTTCAATAACTCATTCTCATATGCAGAATCTTTATCTTCTATGTATAACAGCATGCAATTTTCCACTTTCCCGAATCAAAAGCTCAGAATGCACCCATGTTATAAAAACGCAACCTGGTAAATTCACACTACTACACATCTATTATGCATTCTGATGAGTTTTGGATAGAACTTCACACTGCTACCATTATTTAAAACAATAATTGACACAGCATTAATCTTGAACCAAGCATTTGGATTCCTCATTCGGTCTTCTCATCTTACTTCCTCCACGCATTAGCGCCAGTGCTATATACATTTAATTATATACTTGACCACAGGTTTATATTACAATTGAATCACCGAATGACCCTTCTGCACCTGAAACTTTGCTGTTAAACCAATCAACATTCTATGATTAAATTCAACACAGCAATTCAATGTATCTTACCCATTCATTGGCTGACGCTTATCCACTAACAATTCCGACAAACTTCAATAGCACAAAGTTTGAAGAGATCTCTGCGTCCTCAATTCAACTCAGTTTCCGAAACTCGCCTTCCAGTTTACTATAATTGATCTTCATATAACTTGTTTCTGCATCCTTTGAACAGCTCCGCCCTCTCTGCATTCTCCTTTCAAAAAGACTCATTAATTCTTAATGAAACAAGCTCTTCGACTTCTAATGAAACACTTGCACATGTAATTCATCAAGGAAAGCGTTATGACATTCTTCTCGGTCTCCTGACTCCATAAACCTGTGAGTAAATTCCGCCCAATTTTCATCAATTAAGCAATACAGAGTATGGGGATTTAAAAGTTGGATTACATCAAAGTTTCCGCTGCAACGTTTGCCACCGATTCAATTTTACCTCTGCGCCTTTAACATAGTACCTCACGATTTAAATTTCCATTCCCTCTACCTCTTTACGCACATTAAAATCGTTTAAATGAGAATTGAATGCAATCTGGCTGTACCAATTGTCATTCAACCGCCCCATGAACTGATAACGCTGGGTTTTAATCTTTGTATAATCTCTATGTATTATAACTCAGTTTTTAAAAGAAATCGATGTTAATTTACCAATCGAACCTGCATCAATTTTCTCTCAGCGATTTGTTAATACGCATCATCACTCCTGCGTGCAAGGTGTGTGCCCTTCACCTCGATCTCAACCTGTTCCAAAACTTAACTAATTCAATTGTGAATTATGTCATTCCACACAACATCTTTCGTTCCATTAATTGGCTAAAAATCCCATCAATAAAAAATCAAGCATTCGATGATCGATTCACAAATTAATGAATAAATGCCCAATAAATACAATTCACCCAGAAATTTTAAAACGAATTCTTCATCAATAAAATCAAACGCAATCAATTACAGAACCCATTCTTGGCCAGATTTTCAGCGTTCATGGCCCTTACAATTGCTGAAGGCTTACAACCTTGCTGTTCAAGCCTGCTCTCAATCTCACACTCTCTCACAATCTCAATGTATTTTCCTCTCAAACCCCTTCCTATTTATACAATTTTAAAAAATGATCTAATTAAATGCTCAATCCCCTTAATATCTCAACAAATCCCTAAATCTCTCAACATCCCTAAAAGATATATTCTCATCCCTAAAACTTAGAAACTAATTCCAACTTAGGCTCCCTCATTAATTCTAAATAATCTAGAAACTAATTTCTCTCACATTTACAATTTCTCACAAATAATTAATTAATCACTCAAAATAATATTAATATTTACATGAAATTTTAATATTTCTTCAAAACATGAAACCCCCTAGCTTAGGTAAAATACAAGGTGTTTTTCGGAGCTAATGCTCCTGCATCACAATTTATTCATAAACAAGAGAAAGCTAGAATTATAACCCGAGATAGAGTTATGGGAAGAGAAACATTCCAATTGTAAGGAGGACTCAGAAAATACTAGACAAAAAACACTTACCTATTGCAATCAGTTGAAAAAAAAGTTATCTCTAAAGGGTCACTTGGGGAGGAATCTATTATTTAAACACTTACCTATTGCAATCAATTGAAAAAAATGTATCTCTAAAGGGTCACTTGGGGAGGAATCTATTATTTAAAAGATCGGGAAAATTATTTCATTTCAAAATAAAAATGTACTATGACTAGGGAAGGGGGTTATTACATTTAAAATTTGTTCCCATTCTTGTCACTACAAAATTTGATTGTTTCTTTTTATTTGATGAGAAAATAAATGATCTTTAAAGGCACTAAATTCTTGAATTTTAAAAAGGGCCCAAATGTCTCTTATCCATAAAATTGATGATTAAGATAACTCTATGCTCTATATTAAAATGATAGGCGAAGGTGGATTTACCATACTTAAGCTTCTTAGTTGTCTCTTATGAAGTACAACATGTCATAGTGATAAGATTTTATTCCATTAAATAATTCTAGCTGTAGAGAAAAGTCAGAGTTCTAGGAGTAGTGTCATAGGAATTCAACATTGTGAATGTGATAGAAGCAAATAATTTCATGGAAGGGTGAAGTATGCCCAACTTGGTCATAAAAACCAATTGCACCCTTCATGCAAAAAAAAAAAAAACATGCAGATTTCGTCATATAGAGATCTTGATTACTTTGGCCAAAATGTCTCATCCATTATTAAAAAATACATCTTACATGCAATTAATAACAAATAAGTTCCCCGGATGCGGGTGCTCACTAGATGGTGGCTTTGGGATTTGTGTGGGGTTGGCGTGTAGCTTTATCACATGGCCACCCCTGCTCTCAAGTCGACTGCATTTAAGTCACTCACCCGCTCTTGTCCTCCTGCATTAACTCACCTCGCCCACCAAGAACTGTTCGCCCTCCTCTATAAGATGGTGTCCGATGGCTTCTTCCCTATTTTTCATCCTTTGCACAGTCTTTTCCCTCCTGTCGCAGCGGAGCCATGCTCCTGCACCATCACAGGGAGGCACTATGCGATTGTTTTCTGCTTAGAGCTTGAACCCAGCGTGCACTTCTCACACAGCCCTCTGTGCTCTTTGCGCTTGAATTGGTTTGCTGTGGACTCTCCTGCCCGCTCTTCTCCGCCCCTGTCTCCCACTTCTGTGACACTGCTCATTGATTTAGTCCACCCTTCTGCTGTGCTTCCTGACCTTGCAATTATGCCTCACCTTCGCCAGCATATTCGCTGCAGGAGAGGAAGTAGTCGGGCAGAGCCAGGCGTCAAATTTCCTTGTCTCCATCCAACTCCTCCTCTCCATCGTCCGAATACTTCACTGGGAATTTTCTTGCAACCCTAAGTGGTCGTGGCCGTGGGCATCATGGCATTCCTTTGTTTGACAAGGGCTTTGCTTTCTCCCCCAATACCTGTGCCACCTCTGCTAATCCCCTGACTCCGGTGTAAACTTCCCATTTCCACTTTCAGAGCTCCTTGAACTGCGCCTGTGTCACAACCATTATCATTGTGGAATTCAAAGAAGAGTCCTCTAGCTCTGCTATTCTTCCCCTCTTTAATCAGATGAACTAGGGTGAATCTCTGCGTGCCGGCATGAAGTGGATGGCTCCTTGCAGCGAAGGCGAGGATGTTGCGGCTGACAAACATGGAAGCTTCAAGACCAATGATGATCATCAGACGGTGGAGGAAGATACAGACGCTTACAGGTGCCCAGTTGTTGAAGAATCTCCTCTCTCTCCTCATTTTCCTTAGCATGCTCAACATTTGCACGTTTTTGGGTTTTCATTTTCCCAATGTTTGGATTACTCTTGAGTATAATGAACTGTTGATAATTTTTTTATATGAAACTGCTGAAGAGCCGGTTTCCCCTGCGTGGGCGGATAATTTTCTGTATGTTTGGAAAACTGGTAGCCTTCAGGCTCTTAGATTGAGAATGCCCCATAGTTGGGCCAGCACTGCAGAGGCCGATGCCTCCATGTAATTTTTTGTTCCATTAATAGAATTAGTCTAAATTTAGACAAAAAAATAACAAAGAAGTTGTTTCACATCAATTACCCAATATGGATATTTTTATTTTAGGTGCAGTAAACATATTTCTCCACCCCTTATTCTGAAGGATCAGTTGAAGCAGAGAAATTTCCTACTACCTCTTCTTTCTTATATGCTATTCTTTCCTATACCACAACCTTACGGTGTTTCTTTTGCAACATGTAGTGCAATTGCTAATTAAATTACAAAAAACCAAAAAGTAATTGGATAAACTATTTTTAATCTTCTCAAAATTAAAATACCATTTATTTATTCATTCACTCACAATCGTCTCCTCAAAATTAAAATACCATTTATTTATTCATTCGCTCACAATCGTCTCTTCCTCCTTGGAATTATAAAGAGTGGCTAAATAAATACCCTTCACTATTTTGCATTTCTTCCTTGATCGGTACAACCGCAAATATTTGTGGGAGAACTCTCAAGAGTATTCACAGTTGAAGATATACAGAAATTTGACTTCTAAACTAACCACCAAGTTGCATAGTATCCTCTTAGTTTGTTTAAATTCAATAATTTCCTCGCTGCAGTCAAAATCATTAACTAACATAATCACATTTGAGAAAATTCACACTTGTCACATCGTAGCATACTATTCTGTCAGTTTTCTTAAATTTAATAATTGCCTTGCTGCAGTCAAACTCTTAACTAACAAAATCACATTGAGAAAATCTACACTTGTCACATCGAGTTTAAAATAAAATAAATTTTGGAGGTAAAAAGACAAAGGTTTTGTTTTTAACTTGATGTGACCAGTATAATTTTATTATATTGTTTTCCTGGTATTTTATTGTAACCTCTTGGAGAAAATTATGGATCTCAACTAACATATTTCTAATACATTTCAACTTTAAGTAAAAAAAATGGTTGAGAAGGATATTTTTATTGTTATTTTTAGTACAATAATGGATTTAGGAAAACAATTTTTTTATTTTTTATTTTTATTGGGTGGTAAAAAAAATATATATAATTGAAATCTATATAAGTGTTTTCTTTTTTCACATGTAAAGTAGAGCTTTCAATGCTTAGAATAAAAATTCTTTACTATTGGATTTTTTTTTTGGTAAATATGTACAACTTTGTTATGTGTGACATATATTTTAGGTGTATATCGATTTGGTAGCTTGTATTCTATGTTTGGATTGTCAAATATGATTTGAGAGTCATAGAGGAGCAACCTATGATTTGGGAACCATAGAGGAGCAACCTTGTTACATTAGAAGAGATGACTTTAAATTTTTTTGTCACTTTATATTGAAAGAGAAAAACTCAAGCCTTTGATATGCTTTATGAGTGAATGCATAGTTTTGATATGTAGATAAGCCATTTCTAGATCATTTGGATATGGAGCTTAGTATAGAGTCATTCCATTGTGATATCTTATTTTCCAATTCTAGGGCTGCTAAGGGCTTGTTTTTTATAGCCAAACCATAACGATATCTCTTAAATAATTTCCATCTAAATTTTTATGCATGATCCCATATCATAAACAAAGTAAGGCACTCGTATTTCCTTTCATCCACCACCAAAAATACAAAAGAGTTTTCAAACTATATTTTTCTTTTCTAAGCTCATTTTCTCTCACTTTATCTACAACATCTTGAGTTTAGTTAACCTTAGGGATTACTCCTATGATATAATTCAGCTAGTAAAAAATAGAGAAAAGAGATGCTACTGCGGCTACGATAGGTATGATGTCTTAGTTTCCCTTAGGGTTTCAGAATTTGTGCTTAGGGATTTTTAAACCAAATGAAAACCTAGGAGGAAACATGATTCAATTGAAGAAAATTTTTTGGTTGATGCATTAACCATGGAATGACAACCCTTTAATCCATGTGAAGATATAATGGTAAGTAATCACAAGATAGAGGTGGCTTTCAAACCTTTTGAACTAGATAATTTTGAGCAGTATTAGGTATTTCATGACGGTGTTTAGATAATTGAAATTTTAAATAACATGTAGGAATTATCCTAGTATTGAATAAATTGGGCAGGTGAAGATGATGAATCTAAAGTCAAGCAAATAAAGAGACAAATTATTTGAGTGAGCTTGTGTCACTACAAAATCTCTTTGATCGTCATGATAAATATAAATAATCAAGGAAAACTAGTAAGTTTGAAGACAACACAAAAATAAATATTACATCAAAATAAGTCCAAAGATATTTCATCTTAGAAAGGGTTATTCTATTGAAGAAATAAGGGAAATTGAAACACTCATATAGGAAAACAAAGATTTATTTGGTTGGACATATGTTGATCTCAAGTTTTACAAGAGAGATATAATTTAATGCACTATCCTTTGGGAGGAAGGCATGAAATGTTGAGAAATCTAGGGCATACATTTAGGGTATTTATTTAATTTGATTTCTCTTCCATACTTGAAATTTTCCTGTGATTTATAATAGGTTATTATCATCATTACTTATTTATGTTTACCATCAATAAAAATTCCAATAATAATATCACAATGCAAACACAAGAACACCAAATGTAGGCTGCTAGCCAGGGCTAAAATCTCTCTCAGAGAGGAAAACCCACGAAAATCTCTTCTTGTATAATTTCAATGAAGACTTCCAAGACCTTTACCTTGACCCAAACCAAACCTTCCAAGAGATGAGCTAGCCTAACCCTAAACAAATTCTCTGCAAAGCATGACTGAGGAAACCCTAGTTTCTCCTTCAAAGCTCACACACGTGGGCAACAAGGAAAAATATTTCCTTCCTTAAACCAATTCGCTAGCCTCCAAGAGAATTTAATTTTCTTTCTTTCTTCTTTTGTTGGATAAAACTTTGCTGGAATTAGATATATAGCACTTGATTTATGTGTCTCACAAATGAGGTGAGGCTCCTCTTTATAAGCTTTCAAGAGAGTGAATTAGGCCTCCTTAGGACGACATAAAGAGAGTTGTCTTAATCATCCTTTAGAGGATTATAGACATCATATCTTACAATTATGATTTTCCTTCTTTGATACATGAGCTCTTCAAGGGATAATACATCATGACCTTTATTATTTGATTTGACAACAAGACCACTAGAGCATTTAATGGGTGCTTTGACCTAGAACCATAACATGATGGGCGAGAAACCCATTTTAATAAAATAATCTTTTATTTTTACAAGTAAACTTATTTTTCTTTTCTTTTGACAAGTACATCAATAATTACATCAATTCATGACTCAAGTACAATTTATGAAGAATGACACTAGTTATGTTTCAACACTCCCTCTTAACTAGGGAGGTATTCATAATTGACCACCGGTAAAAGGACAATGCTTCCATTGAATCACTCTCATAAGAAGAGTCAGATTTGG